>CAUOFW020005968.1:0-25476 GCA_963454935.2 Ilex paraguariensis
CCTATTTACTAATCTTTGGATGTAGTAAGTTTGGTGACATCCCCTAGATTTATGGAAATAACATGATCATCAATTCACATTTCACAAATACTATGAAAGCCCAAATAGGAGTTTTTAAGTGGTGAATGACTTATTTATTTGATTAAAATTAGTCAGAGTATAAACAATAATTTTAGTGACATATACTTCTAAACTGTAAAACAGCCCGGCTTTTTACCCTCCCTCGTCCCCTTTTAGAGTAGTAGGGGGTTTTTTATAGTATGCATATCTACATTTTCATGAAGTTTTATCTTTTGCAGCCGAGCGCCTTGAATGAATAAGAGATTGACGGCAAAGAGAATCAATGATTCGAAACTCTAAGTTGTTCTACCCTTTCTGCATCCTCTCATCCGCGCACCCTAGTCCATGCATGCATGTATCTCTCTTACCTAATATCATCTTTTCCCATCTAAAATTCTTCACATCATCCCCCATCCAACAACATGACAGTGAAATTGGAGACATCAAAGCATAGTTGAGTAATAATTTATCACGAGTGTCTCAGTAGTTAAGACATACCAATCTATATCCCTCCATAAAAACTACACTATAATTCTTGTCCTCAATCGTGGTCCTACTTTGCTACTCATCCTCCATCGTGGTCCTACTTTTTTTTTTTTGCTTGTTGATTTGAAGTTGGGCCTCCTCTGAAACGTCAGAACTCAAAGTCATGCCTCTACCAACCATTGTCATTGCATTAAGAAAAGAGTTTATATCAATTATTATGATGCTATTTTGTGCAGCAACGGATTGTATATATAAAACTTTTAAAAAGTAACACGTCTATGTAATAATATCGAAATATTACGAGGTGATCATCTCATTTTACCAAATTTCAAAAGATTCTAATGATTGTCTTATATCTTTCAATGTTATACTGCTCCATATCTAAGAGAGATGTTACCAAATATTGAAAGTCAACCCTTATCTTTTTAAATAAATAGGATTGTCTGTTTGGCTATTATCAATTAATTTGAACCTGTACTCTTCACTAGTTTCCACATTTGTCACTAGAGGTGTCATTGATTTTTATGGTTGATTTGAGCAAAAATCTTGCGGCCCAATCAAAGTTGACATGCTTTGTCACTGACTATGGGTTTTAGATCAGAAGATTAATTTATTTTATTCGTTGAGTACTTTTCATGCTTTATTTTTTTTTGGTATGTAATTTTCATACTGTTTTTATCTGTGTTTGTTTCTGGAATAGACAATATTTAGAGACATTATCTTGTAAATTTGTAGAAAGATTATAGTCCTATAAAGTGAGATTACGTCTTCATTTGACGGGGTTATGAGTAAACGAGGTTGTTTAGGATTTGATCTTATAATGTCAAGATCAATCCTAATATTTTGGGACATATTCAAAAAATTTTTAGCATTAACTTAACATTTTAGGGTTTTACTTGACACAAATTAAGTCATAATTTGGTAAATAAATAATGGATAATCTTACCCTTCTTTTTCTATAATTTTTGATACTATAACGAACTTAGTAAACACAATATGATTACTATATTCTTCTATACTCAAACTCGTCTATGTTAATATAATTTTCAAATTGGTCATTGATGATTGTTACTTGTCAGTAATAAGTTTTAAATCTCGAATTCCTCCATGCCTCAATTTCAAATCCCAAAATCATGATTGAATGTCCTAAGAGTAATAAAACCTCGGGTACGTAACGAAATAGTAACGTGTATAAGGTCTTTATTTTTGCAAAACATATATGCAATTTGTAAAGAAGCGGGAGAAAAAAAACAATAAAAGAATAAACAAAATTCGATTACCGAATACGACAATAAGGTCCTCCCAAGAACAATTAATTTTTTTTTTTATATAAAATGATAGAAAAATATATTAATTAGAAAAAGGTATATCAGATTGAAGGGAAGGTAACAAGAATGAAGGAGCCTCCTTCCTTCCTCCTTCCTACCAAATATTAGAAAAAAAAAAAACAAGGAGAAAGGTTAAGACGGCAGTTGAGGAAGGTGCAAATCTTCACTAGTTTGATATTGTTAGAGCATCTCGAGATGCTGTAAAATACAAAAATAGCTAAAATTTAACTAATCAAAGTAAAAAATCATAGTTAAATAGAATATGTTTAGATATTCTAAAATAAATTTTTGCTACAGTGATACTCTAAATATAAAGTATCACTTTAGCAATATGTAAAATTTATTTATAATATTTTTTCTCTCTTCCTTTTCCTTTCTTTCATTCTCTCTCTTTCTCCCTTTTATTATTCTCAAAAAAAATAATACAAAAAGAATGAGAAATAATATTTAAAAAGAATAGTTAAAAATATAAAAAAATCTGTTAGAGTGTGTATTAAAAAAGTGAAAAGCAAAAATAGAAAATATTATTTTTTAAGTAGCTAAAATAGATTTAGTTGTAAGAGATGCTCTTAGTTAGGGTTTGTCCAATGTCTTCGAGTTCAATACCAAAAAATAAATTTTAATACCGTACTTTTTTATGATCCATTAGAAATGTAATACAAAAAAAAAATTATTTTAATTTTTATTATTTTTCCAATCAATGGCTAATGTACACAAATAAAATCTACGGCCACAAAACAAAACAACACTTGCACTATCGGTGATGCAATGTTACCTAGTGTAAAATAGGCCTCTCAATAAATCGAATTTTGTCAAATTTTAATTTCAAATTTGATTCCTTTAAAAATTAAAAAATTCGATATGATCCAATCTGACTACTAGAATTAAAACTAGCTTTAGTATTTATTTTTAACACAAATTTATCAAATAGTTATTCAATTTTTATCATGTATATGCACATATAAATTGAAATAATCAATTAAAATTATATTCGAATTCAAATAATGAATTAAAATTACTAATTTAAATCCAACTAATTAAAATATCAAATTCAAATAGAATTTAATCAACTAAGAAAATGGGAGTTTATATAGTTCCAACAAAAAATAAATTTTTTGCTACTAATGAGATTCGATGATTAGACCTTATTAAAATTTCCCGAGCTTGTTTCCATTTTTCTGTGTAAATCTAGCCTTTTTTTTCAAAACAAATTAGCTTGAAAAAAAAACGAAAATACATATTAAACGGGCTGTTATTGTTTTTTTTTTTGTTAAAATCTAAATATAAAAATAAAAAATAAAACGGCATCCTTTAATTCGTATTTTTTTTTCTATTATTTTATTGAATTGTTCATGATAGAATGGTTAAACGAGGCCACAGAGACATACACAGCAGAGACAAATCGGAGTGTAATCAGAAGAAGGAACAAAGAGAAAGTTGAAAATGGCCTTTCACCGGCCCCCTCAATTTCCATTGCCATTACGGCATTACCTCACAATACCCATCAACTTCCCTGAAAGTACCCCCCTCTCTCTCTCTCTATCTCTCTCTTCCCCAAAAACTATTTCTATAGGCCACAGGAAACCAGACAACAGTAGTGAGAGAGAGCGCTCTGCTGGCTAGCTAACTAGGCTTTAGCTACGCATCATTCGGCAAAGCAAATGGGTTTTGTCCAAGGCTTGTTGTTCTCTTCCACCACCCACACAAGCATGTGCAATGACGAAGCTGCCCTTGTTCGGAAAGAGGTACCATCTGACCAGTGCTCTGTAGATCGAAGGTCGTTTCCTGACATTCACAAACGAAGGCGTGAAATGTAGGTTTCTCTCTGAAAAACCCCCTCCTTCTTACAGTGTGGAAAGAGGCAGACAGGATGGAGCCAGGCATATTATATATATATATATGAAAATTAATATATAGTTTTAACTCACGAAAAATCTCATACCCTCTTTTAGATTACGCCTTTTTTAGATTTCCCTGATCTTTGAGGTGGTGTTATTGGTGGAGAAAGAACATTTTATGAAGCAGTTTAATGGAAGTATACATGTATGTGTTCGAAGACGGCCATCATGATATTGGTGATGATGATGTTGTGTGCTTTTTTTCCCAATTTCCATAGATAACATAAATGCATAGTTGATCTTTTTTCTCATTTTGTTTTGCCCATCTTATTCCTATTTTATACACAATCATACATTGTTTCTCTTCCCCCCCCCCCCCCCCCCCCCCCCCCCTTTTTTTTTTCTTATGTTGAGTTTTGTGGGTAAGAAATGTTGAAATTTGTGATTGTTTTCCCTTTTTACTAGTTCACATCCTTACTCATTTGAGGCAAATAAATTGTCCTGAAAACAATTTGAAAGTAGAAATATTTGGTTTTACTTGTAGAGTCAATTGGAACTAGTGTAATTGGTTTCTTGAGGCATTGAGATGATTTTTTTTTTTTGTCAAATGGGAATATAGGGCAAAAAGAGACCCAAAACAACCCTGCACTGATCATGGTACCTAATTTTCTTTGAGGTAATAGGCTTGAACATTCCAGCATGGTGTTCTGTTATAGAAAACTTTCTACTTGAAATGTGTGCAAGAAAATTGGTGTTGGGGTGACGGGCTGCCTTGCGGGTTAGTAGCTAGGACTTAATCTGGACATTCAACAGTTGGTGACCCTCATGGTCAGGCCAGGGGTTATTACCTATTGGTCGCTCTTTCCCCCAATTTTTTTGATAAAAAAAAATGTATGCAGGAAAATTAGGTTCAGATTTCAATTTATGTGTGCATACGAGCACCTAGATTGAGTGGAGATGATCACAAATAACTGTTTGTGCCATGATATTCGTGGGCCCATCATTCTTTTTCCTGTAATTTTACAAGCATTTTTTTTTTAATATTTGAGGACTAGTTAGAATAATTTCCTCATCTAGGACTACTTTAAAGCAAAAGGGTAGCCAAAAAGAATTGTAATTGCAAGGCATCCTGTCTTCCTATATTTTCCCGTTTTTACCCGTTTTAACTGGAGAAAATCTACTGTGCTATCTAAGAAGGCCAGCAATGGAAATAAATAATTTTTTTAACTCTTTAATGTACCTCCTCAGTCCACAGAGCAAATCATGTGGAAACAAGGTTGAGTCATGGTCACTGAGACGACAAGGGTGATCCGTATATTCCCAATTTCTAGCATAATAGATATCTGTGTTCTCCCTCCATTCTGTGCATTGCAACTTTTTTAGCTCTAAATTTGCTCTTGATTTGCCATTCTGTCTGTTTGGCCTCTTGGCCTCTTTTCCAGCTGGAAATCTTTTGTAGACTTTAGAGTTTAAATCGTGATCGATAAAAATGAGCTAGAATGTGTTTACCACTTGATGTCCATTTAGAGGTTTGGAAGTGATAATGCATGCACTTGAGGTCATCATTCTTTTAATTAATTTTTGAGAATTCAAGAAATGTATATGAGATTGTAGAAAAAAGGAACGCATATTGATTGCCTATGTTTTAGCTGTGATTGCATGTGGAAATGGTTTTTTAGTGCATCACCTGACTGCTATTGATGAAGCTGATCCATTGCAATATTTTCTTGAGGAATAGGAGAATAATAAGCAACATTGTGTTATTGTTATTCATCATACAAAGGTCACTGCTGCCAGAACAATGATTAACCCCTAGTTATTTGACCCTCAAGAGAGTTGTCCCTGAATATGCAGTTTACTTTAAAATGGATGTTTGTGGAAGGTGCATTACTAAGAAAGTCATTGTTATGCTTGTATTTTCTGTTTGCTTACCATATTGCATTGAGATTTATGTACTGGCACAATTTCTGGGTGGAGTTAAAATATCTCTTCTGACTAACACCAAAATGCTGAATCTACTTCTAGATGCTTAATTTGGGAAATTTACCCTCTTCTGTGTAGTTTTATTAGCCTCAAATTAATTCTTGTTTGGTTCTGGTGATCATCAGTATAGTTCTTATAGGTTGGTGGGTGATGCGTGTGATCTGGATTTTACTGGGAAACAAAGTAGTAACGGTACTAGAAAGAGAGAACGCAATGAAATGCTCTATCAACTATAGTGTTTAATTTTATGAGTTGGCTAAAACAATATCCCCTGCTGAAAAACCATGGCCAATTTTTATGTCCATCTTCCTGTGTTCACTAAGAGGACATATTTCAATATTCCGGCAAAGATACACAAAAGTGTAATTGTAAAAATATAAGCTGTCAGTTTTCCCTTCATTTTTATTTTCATATTGGCTCTCTTCTATTTTATAAGATGATTTCTTGGTGGTAAAACATAATTTTCAGTTTTCATATAGAAGCAAATAGTTTTGTGATGTGTAACGTTTTGTACAAGAAGTCTCATCACTTGTAACAAGCTTTTATATTGTCATGTTTTCCGTTGTTTGTTATGGCCCCTGGTTGTTTCTTTTGTTTTTTTCACCGATCACTTGAATATGGCTTGTTGTCGTAAAAATCAGCTTAGAAGAAAATTGCAGTCATGGCATAAGTAGTGTTGGGATTGAAAGAGAAATGGAAATCAATTGTTTGATCCCCTGCAATTACTTATACTGATTGTCATCGTTTTTGCCAATGTCCCATCTGCCATTGTATGCTATACATCCTGCAGAACAAAAAACATGTCCTTACAACTGGTTTTATCATTTTTATGAACTAGGAGAACTTAGAGTTACTTTTATGTAGGGGATGGGTGTTATATGCATTTATATACCTGCTGCTATGTTCTACTTTGCCATGAAACTAGGAGTGGCTTTATTTTGTGTCTCATGGTTGCTTAGTTTCGATGGACAAATTTGTTGCTGTATCAGCATGGTTCTGGGCCTGTTAAGTCTTATTTCTTTATATACTAATATGGCTGGATTAGTTCTGTTATACATTGCTTACATCGATCATACTTGCATTCCAACTTTTATGGCATAAAATGGATCATGAATAATGCTCTTATTCTACTATTTTGTCATGATGCTGGCTGATCCTTCAGTTGACATGTTTCAACGATAAAGATTGTACCGAGATAATACTATGATATGGTCAATGAGGTCTTTGTGTTGATTTTTCCTGGCCAAAAGAGTTGATGTACTTGGAAGTTTAGTCTGCTTACAGAAAAGGCCTGATCATATCAACTGAAAGTGTGTTAAGCCTTCTAAGGGCAAGATTACGGACTCCTTATATATTTCTCATCTCAAAGTATTCATTTTAGGTTGGTTCTCTAAATGTCATCTACATTTTTGCTTCCTTTTTATCCACCTTTTTTCTCACCCATTGGCCTTTTTCTATAATTGATTAACCATTTGTCCCTCGTGTTGCTTTCTTGATTATTCTTAATAGTAATCTAAGTTGCTAGCTACTATCTTTGTAATTTCAAGAGATCCATGGACTCTTTTAATGCAGTGCCACAATGTGAACTTGAAATGCAGTGTTGCCTCCTTTTGTTTAATAAGTAAACATGGTAGCTGTATGTGCATAAGTTTGTCATGAAACTGTACTTTATCTGATGTAGCCATGGTTGGCTGTAGATGAAAGTAGCATTATATTCGAGTCGTCTTTTTAAGATGGAAGTAGGATCTTGCACTATTCACTTAGTTTAGTAGGGTTTTGATTGTTGTTTCAATCCCAGCTGATATAAATCTGGGATGAAGAAAGTGATTATTGGATTTCTAAAACCTGCATTGGTAAATGAAGAGTACTTTTATATTAGTTCAGTCTGGAAGTTGTTTCAATGCCTTTGTTCCCAGGTAAAGTAGCAGCTTAGCATATCAGAGGTATCATGTATTGGTTTGCAATCCTTGAACACTGATCGAGGAAAAGTCTCGTTTGTCCGAGTGATTAAGGAGTTGTCTAGTTTAATCACGACCTGGGATCGAGTCCCATGGTCACATGGCGATTGTAGTCCCTTATCCAAAAAAAGAGAGCAATTATGGTAATGGACTAACAATATGGATGTGTTTGGGTAGAGGAATATGGTGGGTTAACACCAATAAGTGTGGATTAATAATGCAATGGGGTCCACAAATTCTTTGTTTTGTTTGACAAGGCAAAACTGCAAAAGTGAGATACCATATAAATTCCGGCTCAAACCACGACCCAGATGCTCAGTGGTGAATTTAGTACGGGGACAGCTACCTCCACTCAAATTTTAAAAAATTTTGGAATTTAGGTATAATTTTAAAATTTTTAAGAATTTCTTAAATTTACCCCCACTAAAAGTTTTTTAAAGTATAGAGTATATTAATATAATTTTTAACTGCTCCCACTTAAATTTTAAAAAAATTTGGGATCTAAGTATAATTTTAAAAATTTCAAGAAATTTTTAAACTTCTCCCCACTAAATTTTTTTTAAAATATAAGGTATATTAATATATTTTTCAACCCTTAGAAGTTAACTTTTCACGCATGCTTTTTATTTTATTTTCCGGTAAGCCTCCTCTTCTTCGGCTAACCTCTACACCTCTAGTCCAGTCCAGGCGTTGGTCCAACCCCTCTTCTTTCTTTTATTTAGTTTTTTTGTTAGTTCCTTTGTTGTATTCATCAACAAATCAGTTTATTGGATTCAATCATTGTACAAATCAAATTTGAAGAAACCCTAAAAGATTATGTTGAAGCTAAAGAGAGGTAATTCATTAACCAAATTTTTGATAGTAGTATTAACACTAATCTAAAATCATATTTTTGATATTAGAAAATTAGTTTAGTTCTTGTAGAATTGATGGTTGTTTGGTGTATTATTTATGGACTCATGTAGGTTTTTGTTGTTTATTCTTTGGTTACCACTCAATTCTTTTGAATTTTTGTTGAAGCCCCTGTTCAGATTGGCTATCTGAGATTCTTGGTTCGTGTTATTTTTCTTCCCTATGATTAAATTGCTTTAAATGATTTCTTGAAATTCTAGTTTGGATTATTATTTTGGATTTATGGATTATATTTTGATTATATGTAGTCCATTATCTTATTTGTTACGAATTTAATGAGGAACTCTTAAACTTCTACGATTTTCTTGAACTTCTATGATTTCTTGTTGAGCACAATGAAACCATCAACAATGTTGTTTTAAAAAATGATCCAAAAAATCTCAAAGTGACAGCACCAGACATTCAAAAAGATATTGTCCACATTATTGCAAGTGAAACCACATGCGCAATAATCAATGATCTTGGAGATGATTTGTTTTTTTATTTTAGTGGATGAATCACGTGATATTTCAGTTAAAGAGTAAATGGCAGTTCTGTTTGCACTATGTGGATAAAAAGGGATGCATCATTGAGCGTATTCTTGGCACAGTTCATGTTACAAATTCAAATGTTTTATCATTTAAAGCGGTGATTGAATCATTGTTCTCAAAGCATGGATTAAGTTTGTCAAGATTATGGGAATAAGGTTATAATGGAGCCAGTAATATGAAGGGAGAATTCAATGGTCTCAAAAGTCTCATTATAAAAAAGAATAGATCTGTTTTTTATGTTCATTATTTTGCTCATCAACTTCAACTCACACTTGTGTCTGTTGCAAAAAATCACAATCAAATTGCATTGTTTTTCAATATTGTTGCTAATTTATTGAATGTTGTTGGAGTTTTATGCAAACGAAGAATATTTTAAGAGAGAAACAAGCTAGTAAGGTTATTCAAGCACTAAACAATGGAAAGTTATCAAGTAGGTGTGTTTTGCATCAAGAAGTAATCTTCAAAGGGCAAGTGATACATGTTGGGGCTCACATTATGACATTCTCATAAATATGATTGTTTTATTCTCCTCTGTTGTTTATGTGCTTGAGATTATTGTAGAGGATGGTACAACTTCTGAGCAAAGAGGTGAAACATGTGCTTTATTGGATTCAATTCAATCTTTCAATTTCGTATTCAATTTACATTTGATGAAAGGTGTATTTGAGAATTACAAATGAGCTATCACAAGTATTACAAAAGAAAGATCAAGATATTGTAAATGCTATGAGTTTAGTTAAAATATCTAAACAATGTCTACAAATGATGAGGGATGATGGATGAGATGCTTTAGTCGCCGATGTCTCTTCTTTTTGTGAAAAACATGATATTATTAATCCGAATATGGATGAGATATACATAACTCGAGGAAGGTCACGACGTGATGAAAAAGTCATTAATCTACACCGTTATTGTGTTTAATTATTTTCTACAGTGTTAGATATGCAACTTCAAGAGTTTAGTGGTCATTTTACTAAGGTGAACACCGAGCTACTTCTTTGTGTGGCATGCCTAAATCCAATGGATTCATTCTCTGCAATCAATAAGAAGAAGTTACTTTGTCTTGCTCAATTTTATCCTTTAGATTTTTTTCCAATAGAGTTCTTGATATTTGATAATCAACTTGAGACTTATATATTTGATATGCGTTCCAATGAATTTTCAGAAGTTAAAGGAATTGGTGGGCTTGCGGATAAGTTAGTTGAGACAAAAAAAAATATAGTATATCCGTTGGTATATTTGCTCATCAAACTAGCACTTATCTTACCAGTTGCCACTGCAACAGTCGAAAGAGCATTTTCAACAATGAACATAGTAAAAAATCGATTGCGCAACTGAATGGGAGACCAGTGGATGAATGATTGCTTGATTACATATATTGAGAAAAATGTTTCAAGTGTCATTAAAAATGAAATTATTATACAACGGTTCCAAAATATGAAAACTCGTCGAGAACAATTATAGGAATTTATTGGATGTTCGAGAGTTGGGAGCTCATTTTGTACAGAATCTTGAACACTAAAGAATACTTTTGATGTGAAGCTTTTTGGTTACCTTTTTTTGTACATCACTCATATACATGAGTTGTGCCTCTAAATGACATACTTTTGATGTAACCAAGTTTAGAAACAGTTTTTCAAGAATACATATTTTGATGAAAACAATGTTACAATTATACTTTGAAATTTAAGAATTTAGGTTGCCCCCATTGAAACAAAATCTTAACTCTGCCCTGCGGATGCTACAGCTAGGTCTGTCAAAATTCGACACAACATGATTAACCAAAATGAATCGACACGAATTAAACAGTTTTGGGTGAGACCTTAACAGGTTCAGGTGGTAAACGGGTTAATCTGTTAAACACGTTTAATAAACGGGTTGTGTTTAGGTGAGACCTGTTTACCCGTTTAAAAAATTAATATAATAAAAAATTAATAATTATTTTAAAAAATTTAGGGGTGCAGTTTCTCTGCAGTTACCCAGAAATAGCCGCTGCGGCTCCAGCCAGTGTAGTGCCACTATTCGACATCCATAGCCACCCCAATTACCCTTTAATTTGGTTTTCGTTATTTATCCTAGAGAAGTTGTTAGATGCAATCAGTTGCTTTATCCATAATACTTGAAAATGAGGGATGGAAAAACATGTACGAATAAATACGGTACCTAGATTATTAAGTGAGCTACTGTCGCCCTCCATGGCTTCAAATTCCTACAAGAAAATGCAGCCTTTATAACATCGGCTTTTTTTTTAATTGTCGAGACCAGTGAACAATTCATAGAAGTATAGGAGAAAGGTGAACAAACTCGGATAGATGCCACCAAAGAAGAGATAAAATGAATGGAGATCTTGTCATTGGAATTCTTAGAACATAGTGAAAGTTTTTGGGTCTGCACAGTGAACATAGTGAAAAAATTTTAACTTGAATCCCACATCGACAAATTTAAATGAAGGAGACCTTCCATGCCTATAAAAGGCTGCAACCCCTTTCTTTAGTCATTCAACCGTCTCACTTGTTTTTGCAAGTGGCATCCAACCGAAAATCTTTTAATTAAGAGAGTTCAGATGTTGTGGGTAATTAATGGAGTTTAAAATTTTAATAGAATAATTTTTTGGTGTGGGTTAAAATTTTAATAAAATTAAACGTGTTAAACGTGTCGTGTTGTGTTACCCGTTTATTAAATGAGTTTGTGTTAATGTTGAGATTTTTCACCCATTTATTAAACGTGTAGTATACAGGTTTACATGTTTTTCACCCGTCACCCGTTTAATCCGACACATTTGACACCCCTAGCTACAGCGCAATTTAACTCTCATAGATGGATTAAAATTAACCCACCTCCCCCTAGGGTTTAAATCCTAGCCAACAAAATATGGGTAAGCAATGACAACTTTACCCTTTTTTTCTGAAGTGAAGTCCTACCTTATCGATCATCTCTTCATCACACATCTCAATTTTGAGCACCTCTTCACACCCAACAAATCAAGCAATGAAGGTGGACCCTCATCTCTCTCTTTTTCTCCAACTAGTGCTCAGGCATTGTTGTAACGCCCCAAATCATGATACAATATTTGCCACAAATGATGAGAAGAAACCAACAACAACTGCATAACTCTGATACCTTTATATACATACAAACTATGTTTAAAACTCGATGATTACATCTCAATCGACCTTCTAAACTTGACAGTTGACTCCTTTCGTCTTTAGTGTTTTTTCTGAAAAGTCATTGAGACTATTAGTGAGAGCAAGAATGCAATCAATAATCATGAGCACAACAAGAGACAAAGAAAATACTTTATTTATTTAGGAACAACCTTAACCATGTTGCAATTACCAACATTAAATGTTACATTTCACCACTTACACGTTGTTCGGATAAATCACATAGACATACCTTATATAAATCACATAGGCAAAATTTACCGCTAAAATAGTTACTTTCACTCAAGTAAATTATGCCACACAACGAATACTCTCGCACATACCCCTGGTTACACAAGAAATTCAAGCTACACAAATAATTCTCATCACTTAGACAACATATAACACATAATTAATTCTCATCACTTAGATGACTCAAGTCAAATAGATACTTCTTACTCTTGTCACTTAGAAGACTTAAATACGTAATTTAATTCCGTCATGTAGATGGGGGTTGTTAATCAACTCGAATCACAACACTAATTTTGATCACGTAAATGACTTGTATCAAACAATTAATTCTTATCTTATAGGTGACTCACAATCACTTAATATTTCCTGTCACATAGAAGACACACAACTATTTAGTAATTCTCATCACATAGACGTTATACAATCACCTAATATTTTATGTCACAAAGACGATACACAAACTTAGTATTTCTTATCACGTAAACGTCACACAATCACTTAATATTTTTCTTCACAAAGACGACACACAAACTTAATATTTCTTGTCACGTAGACGTCACACAATCACTTAATATTTCCTGTCACAAAGATGACTCATATGCTTAATATTTTTCCGTCACGTAGATGGCACACAAACTTAGTATTTCCCGTGAAGTAAACGTCACACAATCACTTAATATTTCTCGTCACGAAGACGACACATATAGTTAATATTTTCCGGTCATGTAGACATTTCACAGTCACTCAATATTTTCAGTCACGAAGATGATTCATATGATACTTTTATCTTATGGACAACTCGTGTATTTATAATATTCCCAATCACTTTTATGACCGACGCTCTCATTGTAACTCTCGCCATTTTGATGGCTCACACCCACATTATTATCTCATCATAGGAATGCATCATGCTTGCAAATAAATTTAGCTCACAAAAGGTCAACTCGAAACACATGCACAAATTTTGTCACACAATTAACCCAAGCCATGAAAGGTTACTCCGTCATTTAAACTATCTTTGTCATCCAAATATTACACCACTCAGTTATTAAATCTCAAAAGAGATTATAGAACAATCATTTAAATAAAACTTATATATGTATCAATAAAGAAAATGTAGGATAACACACCTACATTGCGTGAGATTCTACCCCGTAGACAACCCCTCCATCAGAGCTTTAAGTGCGGCATTCTTTGACATTTTTGCCTCTGGACTTGTCATGCCCAATATCCATAATCCCATTCTTGCATTGATATGTAATAATGCTTAAATCCATAATGGTTTATGAAACTCGAATTTCAATACTCAATTCGAGTCAAATTAATAATTCATTTACATCTAATGAAATTATCTACTCGAATCGATTAAGCTAATAGTTTAATAATCAATTCAAGTCAAATTAAATAATTCATTTACATCCAATAAAATTATCTACTCAAATCGATTAAGCTAATAGTTTAATAATCAATTCGATTCAAATTAAATAATCCATTAACATCAAGTAAAATTATCTACTCGAATTGATTCAACTAATCTTCTTGAATCCGTTAAATCAATATTTATTTGAACCAATTACATTAAATGAAACATTTATCATAAAATTGCAAACATAACAAAAGTATTCTTGAATTTGCATAATTTCCTACATCATAAAATTTTACATGTTTTCTTGTAATTACTCAACTATGGATTCATTCAATTTCAAGAACATTTCATAATATTTTTAAATTATCCACTAAACTATTATATCTCTAAATCAAAATTCAACCTACATACAATAATTCTTTTCTTCCTATTTTTTTTATGTGACAACACCTTATGCTCACACACCCACCTAAACATTGTATTAATTTTCCAAGTAATACCCATGATACCACACTTCCATAACAATCTTTACATTAAACCCACATACAATACACCATTCTTAGATTACATGTAGTATCCAATATATATACACTAAGAATTCTTATATATACATTTAAAATGAGAGAAGATAGATTACATGGCTTACCTCTTATACCCACTTCCCACATTACCAAGCAACACCATCAATCTTCCACCTTTAACCCACCATTAAGCTTCACTTTTTTCATTCTTGCCTTAACCAAAATTTTCCAAGTGAGTGAAAAGTCTTGTTTATTTTTCTTTGTTTTCTTCTCTTTCTTTTCTTTCCTATTTTTTCCTTTCCTTCCTCTTTTTTTTTCTTCTTCTCCTCTTGGCTCTTGATCTAGCCGAAATAGCCAAGTGCAAGACCTCTTTTATATAGGTTTGTATGTACAATTATATGTATGTACCCATTTTTTTTTTTTTTTTGTATATTTAGTTATACATAAACATATATATACATATATTCAAATTATTGACAATCTATTAAATTCGTCTCTCGGACCCTTAACCACTCCTTATATATACTAATACATTTTATTTCATCCTTATTCTTATTATTTTATAACAATAATTTTATGTCACATGTTTGTCACCCCGATTAATTCCATATGTGTTAATGTACTAAAAATAATAAAATCAGATCACATGTCAACATTTTTATTTAATTTTTTACACTTTAAATAAAACAATTCTCCTTGTAATCATTCTCTATAAAATTATCTTTGAATATAAAAATATTCATCATTCAGATTCAGGTCTCATATCATTACTCGTAATTAAATATTAATCATCAAAATATACTTATGACAAAATATTATATAATTTTTATTCGTGTTCGATTCTTACCATTGTTGATAGAAGGGGTCTATTGACGACGATGGTCAGTCTTTGAGGCAACCAGGCAACGAAGGGGTGCGGCGGTACGCTGGTGTTCTGGTGAAACAGAGGGGTGGGGTGGGATCTGATTTTAATTTTTCTTACTGGTTGGGGATGGGCTGCTGGGTATGGTGGATTTGGGGGAGTGTTTGGTTGATTTGATTTATTCTTCTTGGATGGTGTTCTGGTGAATTTAGGGAGTGTTGGTTTTTCTTCTCTCTCTATCTCTCATTCTCTCGCCAGTGTCCTCTTGGAAAACAAATTCTTTTCTTTTCAATTTCCAGAGTTTTCCATTGATTTGCATTGATTCTCGGAGTTGAGGACACATGGACTTCTTGAGCACTTTTCTGGGACTCCTTGGTTTTGGATTTGGAATCCCAATTGGTGGGTTTTACTTCTTTGTTTACTCTCAGCCCAAAAATTCAGTGGTAATGAAAATTGGTTTAGGGGTATAATAGTCAAACCATATTATTTTAATATTTTTAAATCATCTTTGTCAATGGATCCCACAGACATGAAAATTAGTTTACCAAACATTGGATTGGATACATATCCAATTCAAATGTGAGCTTGGCCGGGTTTGGCTTGAATAGGCAAGGTTATATGTTTTTATATCCTATCCAATCCACTCCGAGTATCCAAACATATCCTATATGGTGGAATGTCATGTGCCAATACTTCATATGTCACTGCTGGAGGCTAAAGTGTTGACGATTGGGTTTCACTAAAAAAATGCATGCATGACACAGTATAGCAAGAACGACTGAAGTTTGCAGGACCACAAGAAGTGAATTTGGTATTGTGTCTTGGTTGATTTGTTCTTTTGGGGACATGCGATAAAATTAGAACGATACAATAAGATTAGCATGAATTCTATGCAAAAATGTCACGGACAAATTGAAAAATGGTTGATTTGAGCAAAACATTTAACATGTTATTAATTTCATAAATATGTGGCATATGGAGCAAAATCAAACACAACGAAAGCTATTCAATGAGATTTTGATTAATTTTTTTTATCAATAATGTTATTTGTACTTAATTTAAAAACCTATTATATTATGACCATTGCCTTGATGGGGACTTCATTAAATATTAAGACTCACAGTTATTATAATCGTAACAACGTACTAGGTCATCAATTATGTTCCAATTTATTCTTTTTTTTTTTCTATTTTCTTCTTTGATAATGCATCTATGTGAATTCAAAAGGGACTCATTTATATCTATTGGATCCCTTGTTAATATCCTAACTATAATATTAAATAAATTTTGGGCGATCTATTAATGTGAAAAGCGTAATGTTACCGACACTTAGTTATTTTAAAGTTTTAATTATTTTCTTGAATATGCTCTAAAAAAGAAGACAACTTTTGGAGAAAGGTCTTTAATAGCACGTGGCTGAGCAAGGATAAGTGGCCATCCTCTACTCCACGTCTCACCAGTGATATTAATTTGCAGCAGGAGAGTTGGTTGGTGGGATAGCAAAATCAATCCTAACACTGTTTAGTAAGAAGATATGGGGGGTGTAACGAGATGAATTTGAAAAAAATAATTTAAAAGATTTTTAAATTTCATGTTTGAATTGAAAATTTAATCTTGAATTTTTAAACTTGATTTATAGTTGATCCAAAGATTAAACCCATAATCATGGATTCCTTCAAACTTAGGGAGGAAATAGGTTTGAGAAGATGGGTTAAAGAGTAAGAATGCAAAAAATAAATGTGTATGAATTGAATTGAATTGATTAGATTTAGGATAAAATAGTCATTTATAAGATAAATAATTATTAATAACTATAATATATTCACAAATCCTAAATATATATGTGTTACATACTAAATATAGGTATAAACCGAATTAAATATTAAATCACATATTTGTAAAGAGGAATTTAAAT
Organism: Ilex paraguariensis; assembly: GCA_963454935.2. Classification (NCBI taxonomy): domain Eukaryota; kingdom Viridiplantae; phylum Streptophyta; class Magnoliopsida; order Aquifoliales; family Aquifoliaceae; genus Ilex; species Ilex paraguariensis. The sequence goes on from CAUOFW020005968.1 coordinate 17,155, forward strand.
TTGAAAAAATTTGAAAAATTTAATCCAAACCCCTTCCCAAAATTCATTCAAACAAACCCATTGTCTCAAACATTTATTCATGAGCATTTGCGGTCCAAGAAACCTGCTTACTTGCCAAGAACATGGAAGTTTCAAGGAATTATCAAAAGTGAGATCATTTCCGATCAAAATCCAAACTTCGATCTAAATTTGAGTTACAAAAAAAAAAAGAATTATACTCCGATTCTTTGAAATTTATTACTTAATCACTTAAATTTCTTAACATTTGAAATATTACATATTAATCCCTTGAAGTTTGTACTCTAACACTAAGATCTTGCATCCATTAGTAAATTATAGGGAGAATTACGCACAGTCTTACTGAAGTTTGTCACTTAATCACTCAGATTCTTTGACATTTAAAATATTACACACAGACTCCCTGAGCTTTGTACGCGCATAACATTTAGACCCTTGCTATAAATATATCAGTTAATAAATTATATTTAGACCCCCTAAAGTTTGTAAGTATATAATACTCAGACACCTTAAGTTTAAAATATTTTATTTATACTAAAAATACTCCAATCAAAGATAGAATATCAAATATTTTAAATTTTATAGCAAAAATTTATGTTTTATTGTATCATTTATTGAAATAAAATTTTAATTTTTTCTTAAAAAATCATAATTAGTATACAATTATACTATTTATTAGAATAAAACTAAAAAATCAAACAATGAGCCTAAGTTATTCATAATAGAACATGAATTTTACATCCAAAATTCATGTTCTATTATATTATTTATTGAAATAAAATCAAAAATAAAAATCTAATTTTTTTAAAAAAAAATCATAGTTAGTATATAATTATATTATTTATTAGAATAAAACTAAAAAATTAAACAACGGGTCTAAGTTATTCATAATAGAACATGAATTTTACATTCAAAATTCATGTTCTATTATATCACTTATTGAAATAAAATCAAAAATAAAAATCTAATTTTTAAAAAAAAATCATAGTTAGTATATAATTATACTATCTATTAGAATAAAACTAAAAAAATTAAACAATAGGTCAAACTATATCGAACACAATATCTTTTAGCTTTAATTGAGGTAGTTTGATATTTTTAATTTGGTCGTTTAAACGACCAAATTAAATTTCAATAGATAAATATAATTTTATACTGATTACATTTTTTAAGAAAAAATTGAATTTTTATTTTTAATTTTTTTAATAAATGATACAATAGAATATGAATTTTGGTTATAAAATTTAAAATATTTGACATTTTATCTTTCATTGGAATATTTTTGGTCTAAGTATAATATTTTAAACTTAAAGGGTGTAAGTATTATATACTTACAAACTTCAGAGGGCCTATGTATAATTTATTAACTGATATAATTATAACAAGGGTTTAAAGTATTACGCGAGTACAAACTTCAGAGGTCTGTGTGTAATATTTTAAATGTCAGAGAGTTTGAGTGATTAAGTGACAAATCTCATAGAGTTTAGATGTAATTCTCCCTAAATTATACTTAGATTTCCTAAAATTTATAAATATGTAATACTTATAAACCCCTAAAATTTTAAATATTATACTTAAAACTAAAAATACTCTAATTAGACATGAAATGAATTCAATTTCAACTTATCTCGTGTAAAATACAAATTCCCATAATTAAACGTGGATAATACTCAAAATTAAATTCAATTTTGAGTTGAACTCAAACCTGAAAAGAATTCAGATTAACTTATGGACTCGTCCAATTGTACACCTTACAATTATGTGTTCTTTGGAAGTCGGTATATCTAATTAGATTTATTTGACAAAAATTATAAAAAATAAAATGTTTTAGAAAAAAATACACAACTAAGTTACAAAGACATAAATGCTCATTTTAGGGTTATTTAATTCAAAATCTATTATCTTTAATGCACTTTGATTCATGCATATTTGTTAATATATATATACACATTTGTCCGTAAATCTCTTATTTAAAATTTGAATTATGCGAATTTTTTTTTTGGAATGTAAATTTGTTTTCAAATTATATTTAATACACTTTAATTCAAGCGTTTTTTTTTTTTTGAAAAATTGTTTTATTTTCAAATAGTGCGTACCAGGCTGGCAACAATAATAATTGTTCATGCCTAACTGGGACCCAGCGGTAACCATGGTTAGTTGACCCTGGTCAATGTGGCCTATATATTTCTTCTTCTTTTTGAGGCCTTTTTCTCTGTATAAAAAACATCACAGTGAGAACTGGAAAGCTTATCATCGGAAAGGCGTCTTCATAAACGCCGTTCGTGGCTGTCATTGGCTTTTTGGCTCTCTTTCGATCTTTAGTATTTATAATTGTCTGTTGTTGATTTTTTTTTTCTTCGATTTCGTGAAAATGAGGGAGTGCATTTCGATTCACATCGGTCAAGCTGGTATTCAGGTCGGCAATGCCTGCTGGGAACTTTACTGCCTTGAGCATGGCATTCATGTAAGATCTCTCTCTCTCTCCATATGTATATATATATATATATATATATATATATATATATATATATATATATATATATATATCTATGTCCTCTATTATTTGTTTGGTGGTTGAAAATGACGAAATGAGCTATCTGTAATGCTTTATTTGTCGATAATATGTTTGTTATTGCGAATTTTGTGAGATGTTTCATGAAAAAATAAATAGCGTTGCTTATTTCCTTCAATTTTCGTGGTTATGTCGAAATTTTGTTGTGATTTGGCCTTTCTTTTGGGTTATTCATTAGATCTGTGTCAATTGTTGATATAATTGTGCTTTTGTGAAAATTTGTTGGCAATATTGATAGAACTGGTGTATCAATATGATTATGGATGAAATGTAGCGACCAATACATCGAAGTATGCATTTCATGGTTGCATAATTTGTTAATTATGATCAACATTCCTATTTTCAGAAGAATTTTATGTCTGTGGCAATGCCTTAATTTTTCATAGTTACTTATGTTCATTCTGGATCTCTAGCTTTGTGGCGTACACATATGTAGAACATGAAGATGTATTACGTAGATTTTCATTCATGTATGTTTTCATAGTTTCTTCATGATCAGCAAAACCACATTCTCATTCGTTGTTATTGTGAAATTGATGCTTTTGATCTGGACTGTAGCTTAATTTACTTGGGGACCTAGCGAATTTGTAAGTTAAACTATATGAAATTGATGTTGCTTGTTATTAGTACAGATTTAGCGTTGTAATTTGTTTGAAATCCCTTTGATATAATGTAAGTAATCAAATTGTGGTATGGTTTTGTATGGATATAGTGTTTTTTAATGTTTAGCTCATTGGTTAAATGCATTCTTATTTTTTCATATTTTGGTTCCTCTCTTTGTTTGAAATATTTTTGTTTATTCTCACGTTTCTGCCAATAGAGGCACCAGTTCAATTTAGTGATAGAATTTTTTTAATGGTACTAAAAATAAGGGTAGACTGAAATTAACACTAAACAAAATAATAAGAAAATATATAAAAATATTTAATTTACATGAGTGTAGTGTATGATTGAAATAAATAGCGAAGACAGACTGATATAACCGACCACAAATGTTTGGTTTGGTCTGGTTTAATTTATTCTCACATTTCTGAAGACGTTGATACTTTTTAGAATATGTTTGGGAGTATTTCTGAAGTTTTTCCTTTGTTTTCAGCCTGATGGCCAGATGCCGAGTGACAAAACCGTTGGTGGAGGTGATGATGCATTTAACACTTTTTTCAGCGAAACTGGAGCTGGAAAGCACGTCCCTCGCGCTGTTTTCGTAGATCTTGAGCCCACTGTCATTGACGAAGTGAGGACTGGAGCATACCGTCAGCTCTTCCACCCTGAGCAACTCATCAGTGGCAAGGAAGATGCTGCCAACAACTTTGCCCGTGGCCACTACACCAGTGAGTAGCATTCTTGTCTCACGCTAATGATTTGATTCATTGGATTTGAGTTAAATGCTTATGTTTTTGTTATCTTTTTGTTTTACCCTAGTTGGGAAAGAGATTGTTGATCTCTGCTTGGATCGCATCCGGAAGCTTGCTGACAACTGCACTGGCCTTCAGGGTTTTCTTGTTTTCAATGCTGTTGGTGGTGGTACTGGTTCGGGCCTTGGGTCACTTCTGCTGGAGCGGCTTTCTGTTGACTACGGCAAGAAATCAAAGCTTGGTTTCACCATTTATCCCTCACCCCAGGTTTCTACATCTGTTGTGGAGCCCTACAACAGTGTCCTGTCAACCCATTCCCTTCTTGAGCATACTGATGTTGCTGTGCTTCTTGACAACGAGGCCATTTATGATATCTGCAGGCGCTCCCTTGACATTGAGCGCCCCACTTACACCAATCTTAACCGCCTTATCTCCCAGGTGAATGAGCACTTCTTAATATATTTCAGGGTGTTTCCTTAAAAATTAACATCGACACTTGTAACTGATGAATTTGTAATCTGTTTATGCCATCTTTGCCGCAGGTGATTTCTTCACTTACTGCTTCTTTGAGGTTTGATGGAGCCTTGAATGTCGATGTGACTGAATTTCAGACCAACCTTGTGCCCTACCCCCGGATCCATTTTATGCTTTCCTCATATGCTCCTGTTATTTCAGCTGAGAAAGCCTATCATGAGCAACTCTCTGTGGCAGAGATCACCAATAGTGCTTTTGAGCCTTCGTCTATGATGGCAAAGTGTGACCCACGCCATGGCAAATATATGGCTTGCTGCCTGATGTTCCGTGGTGATGTTGTGCCAAAGGATGTGAATGCAGCTGTGGCCACCATCAAGACCAAGCGCACTATCCAGTTTGTCGACTGGTGCCCAACTGGATTCAAGTGTGGTATCAACTATCAGCCACCAACAGTCGTTCCTGGAGGTGACCTTGCAAAGGTGCAGAGGGCTGTGTGCATGATTTCTAACTCAACCAGTGTTGCTGAGGTGTTCAATCGCATTGACCACAAGTTTGATCTCATGTATTGTAAGCGTGCCTTTGTGCACTGGTATGTGGGTGAAGGGATGGAGGAAGGCGAGTTCAGTGAAGCTCGTGAGGATCTTGCTGCTTTGGAAAAAGATTATGAGGAGGTTGGTGAAGAGTCTGGTGAGGGTGAGGACCCGGACGAAGGAGACGGGTATTGATTTGTGGGTGTGCTGTTTTCTTATCTGGTTTCCTTACTGTACATTGGCATTATGTAGTGTTGGGTGTTGTTTCTGTGTTCTCACCATGGCTATATGTCCTCTAAACTCTGGAAAGAGTTTTGTTTGTTTAGCACTTGTGATACATATTCTGAAGATACAATAATGATGCTGTGATTGGTGCTTTGCTCGTATAATGGTAAAAGCTTCTGTTTACATATATATGTGGTTTGAATTGTTGACATGAATCCCTTTTTTTTTTCACTATTTCTGTTGCAATTGTATTCTTATTGATTTGTGACGGCAATAATTAAGCTAAGGAAGGTGGTTATTGACACACATGTTTTGTGCTGGTGATGAAAAATTGGAAAGATGAAAAGTTAGAAGAACAAAAAGTTTAAAAAATAAATAAAATATTATGTTTAATAAGAAAAGAAGGAAAGAAAATAGGAAATATAGAAATGTGATCAATGAATTTTTTTTTGCAAAATAAATCTTTTTAAAATTAGAAGAAAGGTGAATACAAAATTAATTATTTATGTTAAAATGTATTTTATTTATTAATATATTTTTTAATATATACATATAGTATATTTATTAATTATATATTATGTATACATTAATTTTATATATGAATACAATGGTGAAATATGTTTTTGTATTTTCTTTTTAAAAAAAAAATAAAATATTTTTTCCATCTTACAAAGTACAAAAAAAATTTGATCATTTTTATTTTTCATCCATCCTATTAAACACAAAACAAGAAAAGTGTCTATTTTTTATTCCTATACTTTTTTATCCCTCGTACATGTGTTTCATCCTGTCTACCAAACCCGCATTACTGTTGGTTTTTCCTTTGAATTCCTTGTATATCTTTGATACATATGGGAGTAGTGAATTATTTATTTGAATTCAGGTTTGCAATATCGAGAAATCTTTCTACACTGAGCCCTTCTTTTTACATGTAAAAGGGTACTTGTGGATTTAACCATAATGAGATCAAATTATAACCGATTGACTAATTAGCCCTGCCAAATAAATGGACCAATAAAAGCTTGTGGTATTCCTATACTATGTGAATACTACTATCATGTGCGAATGTGTATAGATTGAAAAGAACTCTTACATGGCACGAACTAACCATGACATGATTGTGCATATATGATATGACAAAAATCAAGTGACTTCCCTGACCCCCCCTACCTCCTGAACCCGAAAGATGCATAAGAAGCTATGAAAATTCGTGGAATGCAGGCTGGTTTCGGAGAGGAAAATGTTAGGCCGTCTTAACTTGAATTTGGAGAATCCGATTCACATACAAAACCAATTCAAATTAAAGAAGAGATTTACTTCTCAACTTTGTGCTCAGCTATCAACATACTTCCTTGGCAGGTACATCCTTTTCATCACACGATGTCAAAGACATTCAAATATTTCGCCAAAAAAAGGCATGCAAAGGCGTATAATTAACACATACATAGCGCGAACCTGATTAAAAAATTAGAAAGATTGGAGTTATTCCAGATGCAATTAGATAGACATGACCGTCCACAATGCTTACTTTTGGCTCAACATACTACCACAATGCCATGTGAGACAGCACTGTTGTCAACAACAGTCAACTATTTCCACTAGGTACCTTGCACTTCAAAAAAAAAAAGACTTACCAACGGGACAGCTTTTGGACGAGGCGGTTCTCGATTTCCATTCTCTTCTTCATCAGTGACGAATATTTGGCAACAAGTTCTTGGTCTCCAGCATCCACTGCAAGCTTGCAGCCGAGAGATGTCTTATCCAACTTGTCCATGTACATGCACGAAAATTGGCACAAAACTACCTTTCTTGTTGCATAACCAACCATGAGCAGCCCTCAGCGCAGCACCCAGTGAAGCGGAGTCTGCCAAGCAAGCATAAGTTTTTTTTTCCAATAAGGATCGTAAAGAAATAAGACTTCTCAGTAAAAGCATGCATTTTGATAGTTTTTCTCAGTTACAACATGGGTAACTCTTAACTTAATTGCAGGGTGGTAGAAATTGGTATAGAGTATGTAAAAAAAGTGCAGACTAAGGGCATTCAAGATTTGCAATGAGGACAAGGCCAGGTAGACTAGACTGTATCTGACAATAAGCCTAAAACTGGCAAGTAAATACAAACAAGAGGTGACTGCTTACCAGGTCTCTGGACCGTATGCACGTTACACCCAAAAATGGAAGCAATTGAGCCTAGAATGCTAGAATTTGCAGATGCTCCACCGGTAGCTATTATCCGCTTTGGAGGAGAAGGCATTCCAAATCTTTCAGCATGAGCCCTCATAGAAAGTAACTGACCCTCGATCAATGCTCGGACCTGCAAGCAACTTTTAAGCATAGAGAAACTAATTTTTTGCCAAGGACCTCACAAGCTATGCAAATGAAATGCTTTAACCAAGACAACTGACCTCAGAAGGAGGATCAAATTCTTGCACTTCACGTTCACTAAGATTGTCTATAGTGTCTCCATTGAAATTCTCAAGGATATAGCGGTGGAAACCACTGGATGCATGACAAATTCGAATAACTCAAAAGATAAGATAACAATAATACCTGTCTGAACCTTAATAAGTTCATTTTGCAATAGCAATTGAAAATATGAATGTGTCCAAATGTTCAATGGGTGTTCCATAAGTAGGTATTGTGCATCAGAGTTACCCCTAAGTGGAACAACTATCCAGACGTTTTCGAAAGGGAGGAGAAAAAATTACAATTTTTGGCACTAATATGTTGAAATTAAAATTCCAAAATTCACCTGGAGGGGAGGAAGTATTTCATGCTCCTTGTAGTAGAAACCTATCTTCCCTCCTATAAGAGAGCAAAGTATGAGAAAACACAAAAATAGAAGCCAACTACATAATAATAAATTGATTAAATATGTCAGCTAACCATTTAGAGGTGTGGTTTGCTGAAGAAATGTATTGAAAACTTCCCAAGATTTATCCGAACAACGATTACGAACATCTACCAACATTTGGAGTTACGGCGTCAATGGGAACATTCAAGTGCTGGTTTTACATTGATAACAGCATACAACAGTTATGGGCAGTGTACCTTCACGAGTTAGAGATCCTTCTTGTAAACCAACATTACCATGTAGCCTTTTGTATCTACAGGTTCGGAAAACATGGCCTTCTAAGCTAGGTTTATGG
>CAUOFW020005969.1:0-21249 GCA_963454935.2 Ilex paraguariensis
ATCACCATATTGATGACATCACATGCTGACGTGTTACGCCACGTCATCAAAATTTTAAAATTTTAATTTTTATTAATAACAGTCAAATTTACAATGGTTACGAAATTCAAAATTTTAAAATTTGAATTTTTCAACGATTATATTTGCAACGGTCATATTTGTAGTCATATTTNATTTTAAAATTTTAATTTTTATTAATAACAGTCAAATTTACAATGGTTACGAAATTCAAAATTTTAAAATTTGAATTTTTCAACGATTATATTTGCAACGGTCATATTTGTAGTCATATTTACAACGGTCATATTTGCAACGGTCATATTTTTGGATATGTATAAATAGGATCTTCCATCTCTCATTGTCATACACCTCAAATCTATTTATTGACATTGCATTCTTCTTTGTGTTTATGTTATGGCNTGTAGTCATATTTACAACGGTCATATTTGCAACGGTCATATTTTTGGATATGTATAAATAGGATCTTTCATCTCTCATTGTCATACACCTCAAATCTATTTATTGGCATTGCATTCTTCTTTGTGTTTATGTTATGACTCGCCATCCTACAATGAACATGATTCTTAACGATTCTGACTCCGATGATAAATTGGAGATGGTAACAATTTGTGCTATTGAAATGAACAAACTCAATAGCGAGGAAATTTCTGATGTACGTTGTGGTTCCATTAGAGACAAAGAAACTCATTCCAAACTCTAAGCTGATCTAGTCGAGCATCAGTGGAATATGCATGGAAACTACTAGGCACTACTTAAGCAAATGTTATTACAGTATTTGTATCATCGTNAACGATTCTGACTCCGATGATAAATTGGAGATGGTAACAATTTGTGCTATTGAAATAAACAAACTCAATAGCGAGGAAAACTCTGATGTACGTTGTGGTTCCATTAGAGACAAAGAAACTCATTCCAAACTCTAAGTTGATCTAGTTGAGCATCAGTGGAATATGCATGGAAACTACTAGGCACTACTTAAACAAATGTTATTACAGTATTTGTATCATCATTACTACTACTTAAAGATGTTTGTCTATTAATAAAAAAGAACTATATCTTCTTTCCCATGATTTCCATTTGACGGCGCTGATAATATTCAGCTTGTAACAGAGGCATGCAACTTGTATCCATCGACATTATTTGCTCTTCCTCTCTTACTTGCTCCATTTTCATTCTCTCTTTCTCTTATAGTAGACATTGTTTTTCTTGAAGATAACATTTTTCAAGCATTTCAAATTTCTTCTCATTCACTACCTTTTTCTNTAATATTCAGCTTGTAACAGAGGCATGCAACTTGTATCCATCGACATTATTTGCTCTTCCTCTCTTACTTGCGCCATTTGCATTCTCTCTTTCTCTTATAGTAGACATTGTTTTTCTTGAAGATAACATTTTTCAAGCATTTCAAATTTCTTCTCATTCATTACCTTTTTTTTTCCTTCATCTCTACTAGCAGATTAACGAGTTCAGAATTTGTTGCATCACCTCCAGCTTCTTTGCTCTTTGATTTTTGTAGTTGCGCTTTCTCAGCTTATCTTCCAGGTGGTATGTCTAAGGATCCATAGGACCCACCATCATCTCCTAAATTTACGAAGTTTGTTNAAATTTCTTCTCATTCATTACCTTTTTTTTTCCTTCATCTCTACTAGCAGATTAACGAGTTCAGAATTTGTTGCATCACCTCCAGCTTCTTTGCTCTTTGATTTTTGTAGTTGCGCTTTCTCAGCTTATCTTCCAGGTGGTCTGTCTAAGGATCCATAGGACCCACCGTCATCTCCTAAATTTACGTAGTTTGCTGTAGAAGGCACGGAGCTGCTAGGAGTTGCATTATGTTTTGTTTTTTGCTTCTTTGCTTGAGAATCCTCCATCTATTTTGGTTGATACCTTAACTCATTCCAACAATGTTCAAATAGAAAGGAAGATTTATAGAGTTCCTTGTAAAACTTCTTGGCATCACGAATTTGAAAATTTTTACGACAAAACTCATTATCATGTCATTAAAAATACACTATTTTTTAAGAAAATATTCATTTATACCTTGTCTTTCTCTATCAAACCACTTTGATTCAGTCTTTCTATCAATGCAAAGCACCCACAAAATTTATTGGTGGCTAGCTGAATTGCCGACCAACGATTCATCAAAGAATTTTGACTACGACTAGGTCATGTCTTAGATTTGTATTCGTAGAAGAACTCGCAAACCCTTTGTCAATATGTCTTTGATTTTTGCTCATTTCCTTGCACAATATCCAAACTAATATTAAGTCACGCCGAGATTATCATAATGTCTTCCTCTACTATAAAATTGCTACCTCATTTTTTTGTGGTGGATTCTACTTGAGGAGATATTGGTGAAAATTGACCTAAACCTCATCATCTCAATTTATTCCATCATGCATGAGATTGGTGAAATACACACCATGTTGGAATGGATCCATGAGTAATGTCTATAATTCACAATTCATAAATGATATTCATAGACAACAATACCACCAATCAAACTATTCTTCTAAATCATTANTCCTCCATCTATTTTGGTTGATACCTTAACTCATTCCAACAATGTTCAAATAGAAAAGAAGATTTATAGAGTTCCTTGTAAAACTTCTTGGCATCACAAATTTGAAAATTTTTACGACAAAACTCATTATCATGTCATTAAAAATACACTATTTTTTAAGAAAATATTCATTCATACCTTGTCTTTCTCTATCAAACCACTTTGATTCAGTCTTTCTATCAATGCAAAGCACCCACAAAATTTATTGATGGCTAGCTGAATTGCCGACCAACGATTCATCAAAGAATTTTGACTACGACTAGGTCATGTCTTAGGTTTGTATTCGTAGAAGAACTCGCAAACCCTTTGTCAATATGTCTTTGATTTTTGCTCATTTCTTTGCACAACATCCAAACTAATATTAAGTCACGCCGAGATTATCATAATGTCTTCCTCTACTATAAAATTGCTACCTCATTTTTTGGTGGTGGATTCTACTTGAGGAGATATTGGTGAAAATTGACCTAAACCTCATCATCTAAATTTATTCCATCATACATGAGATTGGTGAAGTACACACCATGTTGGAATGGATCCATGAGTGATGTCTATAATTCACAATTCATAAATGATATTCATAGCCAACAATACCACCAATCAAACTATTCTTCTAAATCATCAGAATAATCCAAGAAACTACACCAGAATCCAACATCATGGGCCCTTAACATGACCAAAGTTTGTCCAATAAAGAGATCATTTAGACAAACAAACACCTTAAGGAACTTATCTGTTTTCCATTTATGGGAGTGTAGACAAACAGGATGGATAAACTACTTGAACATGAGAAGTCATCCCACTAAGAAATTTTACACCAAAACATTATAAACTGGAGTTTCTCAATCAATACAATTAGGTAGGTTCAAAGCAAAAATGTATCAGCTTAAGCACTACCCTTCATGCAAATCAACANACAAACAAACACCTTAAGGAACTTATCTGTTTTCCATTTATGGGAGTGTAGACAAATAGGATGGATAAACTACTTGAACATGAGAAGTCATCCCATTAAGAAATTTTACACCAAAACATTATAAACTGGAGTTTCTCAATCAATACAAATAGGTAGGTTCAAAGCAAAAATGTATCAGCTTAAGCACTACCCTTCATGCAAATCAACAATAGACCAAATCAAATAATCAATTGGAGCAAAATTCTTTCACTTTTCTCATTGTTTTTCTTTGGTTTTATGCATTATTCAAGTATCCATCCTCAGTGAAGCATTTCAACTTATAATTGTGTAACCAAAATAACATAATTTGACTAACAAAATTGAACAATGCCACAGGCATACCCGATAACAATCTAGTATTGCCCANTAATAGACCAAATCAAATAATCAATTGGAGCAAAATTCTTTCACTTTTCTCATTGTTTTTCTTTGGTTTTATGCATTATTCAAGTATCCATCCTCACTGAAGCATTTCAACTTATAATTGTGTAACCAAAATAACATAATTTGACTAACAAAATTGAACAATGCCACAGGCATACCCGCTAACAATCTAGTATTGCCTANCATTATTCAAGTATCCATCCTCAGTGAAGCATTTCAACTTATAATTGTGTAACCAAAATAACATAATTTGACTAACAAAATTGAACAATGCCACAGGCATACCCGATAACAATCTAGTATTGCCCAATACAATCAAAACATAGAAAACTAACACTCCCTTGAGTCCCATTTATGGGATCAGGGAGGGGTAGATTTTCTCATAAGAAAATTACAAACAAATGATCAACAATACAAAAACCATAAATTAATCCAATCAGGCAAGACCCATCAAGTAAACCAATACCCACATGATTGGGTAAAATATAAACGAAAGAAAAATAGATCTGAATGTATGAAATTTTGAAACAAATTCAGAAATGCATTTAATATATNTAGATTTTCTCATAAGAAAATTACAAACAAATGATCAACAATACAAAAACCATAAATTAATCCAATCAGGCAAGACCCATCAAGTAAACCAATACCCATATGATTGGGTAAAATATAAACGAAAGAAAAATAGATCTGAATGTATGAAATTTTGAAACAAATTCAGAAATGCATTTAATATGTGTAACGATCAATAGAAATAGAGAAACATAATAACAGAACACAAAAGCCCAAAAATGGAGATCGGACAGGGTAAAAATTGACCATCATCGTCCTTGTGGAATAGACTGAAAGCATCCTTGAATTCGGAGATTTTTTGGGGAGAGAGAGAGGGGGAGGAGGAATAAGAGAGAGAGACCATACCGGTGGACTCAATGGAGCCTTCTCGGTTAAGCTAAATGTCGATGAAGCCTGTGATGAGCCTTCTCAGTGGAGCTTTAGTGATCTTCTGTGCTGTGGAGCTTCAGTGTGAGAGAAAGAGAGAGGGCCAGCGAGGGAGAAGGGCTAGCTACATCAAGCGAGTGAAAATGAGATTATCTATTTTAGATAGGGGAATATCTAGTCTCTTGAAGCCATATTTTGGGGAGAAGCTATCTAAAATAGCTAAGCAAGAGGTTTTAGCTAGCCTTTTGGAGTTGCTCTTACCTATACCAGTCCAGCTAAACTCTGTTGGGACCCATCTCCATGTCAACTAATAATTATTGTCACTTGTCCTGTTATGGCAGAGACACGCATCTTGAAGTTTTCAAGTACTACATTTGCCCCCTACGCTTGCCAGGTCATGGGAAGCGTCTTACACGTGCACACAATTTTCTGTCCACACTTGTCATTTGATTGTAATTGTCGTTTGTGAGCCGACCGTAGCGTTGATAAAAAAACTAAATTTTTTTTTTGTAAAATTGGCCCAAGTCCTTTGTCGTCACTTCTCTATTACCAAAAATATTGTCGTGGTTAGTTGCCCCCTACATCCATGAACCTTATTTTGATGAGCTTTGCACGCATAATGGCCACGAAGACTTGTATATTTTTGTCCTTGTGAAATTTTGGAATAGGCCTCCGCATCCCTTAATATACCATTGCAAATCCACTTAAATGACCCACCACAAGAAAATACATTTGAACTTTAAAAGGTGGTGGACCCTCATATTTAGAACTCGTGAGTCTTTATGTAACAAGGCTTAATAAAATACACTTTGAACTTCCAAAGTGGTAAACCCCACCATTTTAATATTTATAGCCTCCACCTATAAAGCATGGATACTTTGTTGAGGTCGATGTACCCGTACCGGATACGATACTCGTCGGATACTCGAGGATATGTATCGGATACACCTCCTACGTATCCGATAATAATTAAATATTAGGATACTTCACAGATACTTTTGTATTTAAGCAACATATATAATTTTTCAGTTGAATTTTTAACATTTCATTTCAAATTCACATATCATACAATACATTAACAAAAATTCATACTACTTCAAAGACACATTAGTATTTTTTAAATATTATCTACAATTACATGTCAAAAGAGTATAAAATAAATCTACTACGTTATAATTTGAGCAAAAATTACTTATAAATAAACCTGACTTGATAAATATTAGCTTTGATTCATTTAATTAATCACTTCACTTTGTGAATATACCATAGTGATACAATATATATTTTCTTGAAACTAAACAGAATTACTAATTTTCCTTATTGTATTAAAGAATTACCAAAATATATAAGTATTAAATTGGTTCAAAATATTAAATATATTTTATTATAACCGTATCTTGACCGTACCCGTATCATGTTTTTTTAAATTTGGTCATATTACCGTATCCGTATCGCATCGTACCCGTATCTTGTATCAGTATCCGTGCTTCATAGGCCTCCACTCATTAAATAAAAATGTAAGCCCCACCAATAACTTATCCATGGGTCTTTATGTAATAAGGCTTAATAAAATACACTTTGAACTTTCAAAATGGTAGACCCCACCATTTTAATATTTATAGCCTCCACTCATTAAATAAAAATATAGGCCCTACCAATAATTTATCCATTTTTCATACTTTTCTATCACCACTAGCCTTACTCATTTTTTTTGTTGCCATCTTTCTCTTAAATTTCCATGGGACCCACCATTTGTAGAGGTTTGAAAAAATGCAGCAAACTTCTTACAATTCTTTGTCAATCCCACTTTTTGAGAAAACAATAGTCATGAAATAGGAAAAAAAAAACCCCTTTGCACATTTCTTCTGTGCGCGCCTCCTTTTTTTTTTTTTTCAATTGGACAAGACCTCTGATGGATTCTCCTGATATGACCTCTTATGGCTGTCAGCCAAAAGTGTGGTCGATTCTCTTGATACAGACAAAACAAAATTAATGTTAACTGCAAGCTAATTTTAGCTTGCTAAAAATGAAAAGTTTTTCAATGCTATTGTCCTCAATACTGGCGTGACTTGTCCATTGGAGGGTCCAACTTCAAGGAAGCTACTGTTCAAAATATTAGGGTATGGGAGCTATAGTGTTGACCAAGTGGTCATGCGTGTTGATCGAAATTATTTTTGCTAAGTGACACGACTATGGGGGATTTTATGTGGGTTGCAAATGAACTCACAAGTGTCTCTTTTGCCTATTAATTAAGGCCTTCATTTTTTTTTTACCTCATCCCATTTTTCGTTCATGTCTTCAAATTTCTTGGCACTTTCTCCGGTGCCTTTGTCTAAGGAGTGGTATCGCGCTTCCTTTCTCGGTGGTGATGTTGATTGATTTTTCAAGTACCTTCGTAGCTATGTGCCAGAGGGAGAGGAGCCAGCCTATCCATTATTTTTGGATCCCTCTGCAGACCTTTATAAGGTCCCTTGTATCGATCCTGAGTTTAAGTTTCGGATGCCATTGGAGAGGGGAGACTATCCTTATTCTTTTATTGACTTTGAGACCTTATCTACTCCTTCTGTCGGCTGGAGCAAGTGGTCTGACGACATTCTTGCAGATGGGGCATTTCGTGAAACTTTGGAGTCTGTCGGTATTATTTATACTATAAAGTTGTGTCGTAAGATTAGCGTTAACCGATGTAATGTCAGTCTATTTTCTTTGATTTCTCGCTGTTGGGGTGATTTTACCCCCACTTTGGAGGAAGTCTTGGTACTGATACGACTGCCCATTTTTGGAGATTGCATTTACCCCCTCTAGAGATTCTACTCATGCGAGATGGCCGAAGTATTTTACTTATTTGACTGTTTTATCGATGCCGCAAGGCTTCCATCATCTTTTGGTGTTGGAAGTAGTGCCGGTGGGCACAAGTGTACCTATACATCTTGGGTGAGGTTTTTTTTTTTAGGGACATTGAGTCTACAAAAAGCAATGATTCTAAGCGTGTTAGCCAAGATGGCCCTGAATCCCTAAGTGAGCATGTCTTGGCTGCCTTTATCGTTATGTGGTTAACGCGATATGTTACACTGGAGCCCCCTTCTAATGGTGTCAGCACCAATTTTTTTCCTCTAGCTACTAGGTTGGCTCGCAGCTGCTTAGTCCCTTTGGCTCCCTTATTTCTCAGGACCCTATACCTTTGCCTTGATGATTTGTAGAAGGCGACCTCTATTTCGATGGGGCATTACGACATTAGTAGTTATGCCTCTACCCTCTTCTTATAACTCTTCCTATTTGAACGTTTCCTGGCATCCACCCTTGAGGCCAAACGACCTACTAATGGTAGTCTTTCTCCTTGGGGACTACGGTGGTCTGGATGCCCCATATCTAGGTCGGTGTGCCCCCTTATCGATGATGAGTCACATTTCATCTTTTGCCCTTATGCAGTTTATCACCCTATGGTCGAGTCACCTTCTTATTACCACGTCGAGCCCATAGCTATTACCCTTGATGCCATTGAGATCGTGACTGACTGCTATTTTGATTTTATTGCTTACTCCACCAAGGGATACCTTTCCTTTGCTGGAGACCGGGGCACTGGGCTTGTGGCTTATAACCCACATTGGGTGGCTCTGCAGTTCGGGTTTGACCAAGGCGTTCCCTCTGCTCTAGGGGATGCCCTAGGTTACATTAATATCGTGCGATGCTATTTATTTGCCAACAGAGTCTGGCTACTTGAGGATATAACAGTCATTATTCCTTCAGTATCTAGGGCTGGTGTTTTTATGCCAGATTATCGATTTTATGGGGTTGCTATGGCCTCTTCATTATTATGTTTTCTCGAGACTAAGGCTTGTGTATTGTCTTGAGATGCGAGCATCTAGGGCTTCCTACTTAAGGAGTTTCAAGTCCAAGGTGAGGATCAGAGGGGGTCTGAATGAGTTTGCCCCGATTGACCATCCACTTAATCAAGGAGGTGTTATGGGAGAGGACCCCATGGAGATTCAGCCACGATGAGACCCCCTCGTTCGTTCTGAGGAACGCCTCACGAAGAAGTCTCAACCAGTTACCTTGGGGAAGTCTAGTGATGTTAGGCCTGCTAGCACCTCTCACTATGGTTGTTTGGCACACAGGACCCGATCGCGGCGGCTAGTTCCCACACAGTCCCTCCCTCCTGTTGCAAACTCTCCTTTTCGCCATTTGTGGAAGGTAAAACCCCCATTATGTAGCTTGGTATGTTAGCCCTTAGAATTTTTTTGATACTTCCCCTCCTTTTTTTAACCGTGTACATGCACTTATATATTCTTCCACCAGGGTCTTCTTGCACGAGAGGCCGCTAAAAACATAATTTTTTTGTCTTAGGACGCCCCTTGGTGTAAAGGTCATAATAGGTGAACCTCCTGTGACATCTGCTACGGTGTTGCCTCCCCAGAGGGTCTACATCACTTGTGATTTTGATGTTGACGATGACTTATGTACTATTAGCACTATTTTTTATGGAAGGTAGTGTTCCATCCCCGCTGCTTCGCACGAAGATGATGATGCTCAGTCTCTAGCCTCTAACATTGCAGAAGGGTTAAGACCTCTTTCCCCTAGCATCGTGCAACGCATGGAAGAGCATCAGGAGGCTATTTTCTCTTCCGCAGTACAAACTCAAACTATTCCTTTTGTTATTTGTTTTTTTTCCCTCCTCACAAACTAACCTTTTTGCCTTTCTCCTTCTCTTTTTGTTCCAGGTTTGTGACGTCGACACAACTTTCCCTAAGGGTCAGTCTTCTAATTTCGTACTTGACGTTAACCTTGCGGGATAGTTTGACTATAACTGCACCGATAGGGCGGGTAGTCTAGAGCCAGCTCTCTCCTCTGGGGGAAGGAGAGCCCTTGACAAGCCCACCCGTTCTAGCCGTATAACCCATGAGGGTGGCCTTGGGAATCTCGATCAAGTAAGCCCTTTTCCCTTCGGCCTGGATTTCTCAAATACGGGCTTTTCTGGTCTTTCTCTCAGTGACATTATGCTTTTTTAGAATGACTTTGGTGATTACTTTTTTGTGGGTATTGTTTCTCTGAGCTTGAGTGACATGACTTTACCTCTTTCGACATCTTCCTTGTTCCCTTGTTCGTATATTCTAGGCACTACCCCGCTATAGGTCCCTCCGTTGCCCCCATCTTAGACACTACCTCCATCACCTCTGCTGATTGTTCCTAGTTTTCCAAATGTCTCCTTAGATGTTCCTCTAACACCTATTTGGACCATTCCCTCCCATGGCAATGCTTTCTTCCCCTTGCCCCAGAGGGACTCGCCTCTTATCAATCAGTATCCCCAGGTTGAACACCCCGCTCTTNTGCCCCAAAGGGACTCGCCTCTTATCAATCAGCATCCCTAGGTTGAACACCCCGCTCTTACTGCTGCAGTATGTGTCTTTGCATCCCAGTCGACTGTGAGCACTTCCACCACCACCAGTAGCCGCGTTACTGAGGAGTGTGGTCCTACACAACCTTCTAGAATTGTTACGTTACCCTTTCCCCCTCCGTATGATGGTCCGGGTTGTGGCGAGAATACTATTTTGTGGCATGATAGGTACTTCACCACTCGACGAAGTATCCCTCTCTTGGATCATTTGTTGCAGTGTTTCCCTATGATACTTCATTGTTATTTACTCGCGCAGCATGAGCGTATGCAATAGTTTATCTTAGACCTCCTGGCATCCTTGGTGTACACATGTTAGCAACGATCAGCCAAAGATCTTGTCCCAGATGACCTTCTCCATTTGGAATGCACAATCCGGGACTTGCGATGTATTAGGATTACTGTTTCGGTCATTGGAGATCACATCGCTCATGCTCATATTTTGTACAATAGCGAGCATTCACAGAGGCTAGCTGACCATTTACGAGCTGAATATTTTGATATGCAACAACGACTTGAGGCACTGCGCGGTACCTTAGGGACCCACGAGCGGCTACATATGGACTGCTTGCGGGCTGCGTAGGCCCTTGGGGATTTTGAAGCAGAGGCACCATTTACTTATGGATTATTGTAGCTTGTTCCATGCATATGTTTCTTTTCTTTTTTATGTAACCAAAAGACCAGTTTCATATATATATGTCTTCCAAAATCCATTTACATGTTTTCTATGGATGTTTACATTTCCATCCCTTAAGAGTAGTATAGCTTCAACCATTTGGCATTAAAATTTTCCATTGTTTTCTCTGACCTAACGTGCCCAATTTCACAGTATTCGCTGTCCTCAGCCTTACGGACTTCAAAAGGTCCTTCCCACTTGGCGGCAAACTTTGGAATGGTCAGGCCGCACATAACACTTAAGATTGTTTTAGCACCAAATCACCCTCTTGGATGGTCCTTGGCTTTACCATCAAGTTGTATGCTTTAGACATTCTTTGGTGATATTTTTTCAAGTGTTCCCTTGCCTCGTCTCGGTGCTCATCGAGTGCTTCTAACGTCTTGTGCCTCACCTCCAAGGTTACCTCGGTTGTGGCTGCCAATCTCATGGAGGGTACCACTATCTCTACAAGGAGTACTGATTCCTCGCTATAGACCAGTGAATAAGGTGTCGCATTAGTAGAATTTCTCTTTGAGGTCCTATAGGTCCATAACACTACTGGCAGTTATTCAGCCCAATCTTTCCCATCCTCGATGGTTATGGTCAAGATCCCTATCAAGGTCTTATTAGTGGCCTTAGCTTGACTATTTTCCTGTGGATAGTACGGTGAGGAGGTATGGTGGATCACCCTATATTATTGTAACATTGCGGCCACGTCTCTATTAACGAAAGGGGTGTCATTTTCTGACAGCAAGTGTTTAGGGAACCCAAACTTGCAAATTTAATTTTATTTCAGAAAGTTGGCCACCGTCTTCCCTGTCGCCCTTTTTAGGGGGACCACCTCCACTCATTTTGTGAACAACTCTGTTGCGGCCAATATCCTTATATTTCTACGAGATGGAGGATTAATAGGTCCCAAGAGGTCCGTGGCCCAAGTATGAAAGGGTCATGAAGTGGCTAAAGTCCTTAAGTTTGCGGCAGATGCATGAATGAGATCCCCATGCTTCTGACAAACATCACACCTTCACACGTGCTCTATGCATTACCTCTCCATCTTCAGCCAGTAATACCCCAAGTCCAACATCTGGGTGTATAGCTTCGCCCCTCCTTGGTGTTCTGCGGCATGTAACATTATTAGCACCTCCAAAACTTCATTGCCCGTGAGGCACCTTAGGCTTTTTCCATTGAACCCCCTTCTATATAGTTCTTTGTTCTTTTGACCATTGTCACGACACTCTTGTTTGCTGGAAGTGACCTTTCATAGAGGAAATCGATGTACAATTGGCGTCAATCCCCTACTTCTTCTACGATGATGCACTCCTTGGATTCTGGGTGTCCTTGGCACCAATGACAATTTTGCTACACCTCCCTGACATCATTGGCCATTTTCGGCCAATAATACCCTCTCCTCTAGAGTCACCTATAGAGACTGATGTATGCTTCCCTATAGGTGTCTTGGTGGACTTAGACCAACCTGTCGCATGATTCTTGCTATGAAAGACATCTTAGGAGAACTCCCTCAGGGCTGCAGAAGTATAGCATTTTGCCTATCACAGTGAATTGACTTAGTTTTTTAACCAAAATTTCTCCTGTCCTTGTTTCCAACTGTTCCACTATAGGGGTTCTCCAATCTTCGTAGTTTGCGGCTGGGAAATTTCTGTGATAGGAGTCAGCAATGTCTGCCTTTTTACTTGGATGGTCGCCTTCTCTTCTACCATGTCCAGTTTTGATGCTAAAGTAGCTAGCGCGTCAGGGAACCTATTCTCTGTTCGTAGGGCGTGCTCAATGATGGCCTCCTAAAATTCCTCTAGTAGCCATTGTACCAATGCCTTGTACTTGGCAAGTATTGGCTCCTTCACACCATATTCCCTAGTTATTTGCTTAATGATAAGGTTTGAGTCCCCCCTAATCTGGATGTTTCGTATGCCTAACTTCTATGCCGCGAGTAACCCTAGAACTAGTGCTTCAAATTTTGCCTCATTGTTGGTATATCAAAAATCTAGTTTATATGACAAAGTTATTTTCTCCTTACTTTCATGTCTAGTCAGCACTATTCTCGCTCCCCCTTACTTAGGGTAGATGAGCCATCGAATGCTAAGTGCCACTTGGTCGGGGGTATGACATCCATTGTAGTAAGTATTTCTGTGATGGATGTGGGTTTCACAGTTGTGGAGGGTCCTGCGAGGAAAAAATAGTAATCAGTATAAATATATCAAAGAATACAATTTTATTATCTATTGGAATAAAATTAAAAAAATCAAACAAGGGTCAAACTATAATAGACACAATATCTTCTATATTTAATTGAAAATAATTTCATCGTTTAACAAATTCTGTTAGTTCGGTAACTAATAATGGATGTAAATGTAATATTTTAAACTTCAAAAGGACTAAGTATTACACGCCTACAAACTTCAAGATGTCTGAGTATAATTTACTAATGAATAGACTAACGACTATTGACTACAGGAGTGCAAGTGATGCCTGCGTACAAATTTGAGGAGGTTTGTGTATAATATTTTAGATATCAGGGGTCTAAGTGCTTAAGTAACAAATTTTAGAAAATCTGAGTGTAATTTTTTAATAATTATATAGAACTCTATTTCACACAAAATACATAATTTGAATATAGAATAATATAAATAAAATTATTTCTTTCGATTGCGATATTTATTTTTAGAGTATTTTTTTTTGATAAAAAAACTCTAAAAATAAATATAATACAAAAAAATTACGCCATCTATGTCGACCATACTTGGTTATTATCATCAAGTTTTTTAAATTTAAAAAATAATTGTCTTTTTTGTGAGAAATGCTATTTTTATATGCTTTACAAACATAATTATACCCAAACAACCGCTATTTTTACTTTTGCATGCCCACTAGGGCATTGATGGGACACTTCTGAAAAGGTATTGGATCTCTGACACGTGTCCTCGACACCGAGAGTACATCTTTAATTCTAATGAAGACGCGTGTCCTCTGCACCAACGACACATCTTTTATTCTGATGAATACATGTTTCCTCGGCACCGAGGGTACATCTTTTATTCTAATGAAGACATGTGTCCTCAGCACCGAAGGCACCCTGTTGCTCTGACATAGACATGTGTCCTCGGCTCTAAGGGTACCCCCTGTTCTATGATAGACACATGTCTTCGGCGCTGAGGGTACCCCTATCGCTTTGATGCAGTCACACGTCCTTGGCACTGAGGGCACTTACTGAACTTTGGTCTTGTCACGTGTCTTCAGCTCTTGGAGAGGTTACTGATTGACAACTAATCAGTCTCAAAACTAGACTAGGGATCACTGAATTACTCTCCCAACGAAGTCAGAATGGTAAAATGAACAAGACACTCAACCAAGGGGAGTTAGACACGTGGCATAATGTACAGGATGAGGGATAAATGGACAAAAATACCCCTACTGACATACGGCCATCTCAGACAAGCATTTAATAAACCCTCAGTTTATGGGACATCCACGATGACTTGGGAAGCTGAGAAGAAGGAGCATTAAATGCCCCAGGACTCGAGCATTTAATACCTCTACATTGAAAAAAGAGCATTAAATGCTCGGGAGCCCGAGCGATTAATAACGGGGTCTACCCCATGCAAAATAGGAGGCGCACTGTTCCATGTCTGGGCACTACCTACTGTCTAAACCATTAATAATGATGAGTCTTTGGAGGTATAAATAACTCTAAAAAATGTGAGATAAAGGTACACAAATTCACTTCTTAAGAACATCAAACAGTGTTTTTCTCTTCCTTTCTCTCAAAGAACTGATTTGATCGTCTGAGGGGATACGTCGAAAAATACTCCAGCGCCCTTCTAACTGCTTTCTGTGTGCCAAGAACCGCCTACAACTCACCAGAATCGATCAGTAGCCCCTGAAGCAATTCATTACCACTCCTTAGGCCCCTTAGTCCATTTTTTGCTTTCCTTAGCCACATGATCGTCGACTCTCGAGGCAAACACGAGCTCACCAAGGGAGAGATCTATTTTTATTTCTTTATTGTGCGAAAATCACTGCACATAATTTGGCGTCGTCTGTGAAAAATGACTAAATCTTCCAAATAACAGTGACCATGGTGAATGCTCGTCAAAAGGAACAAGGTCTTCAACAAAGGAATATCGATTTATCGGCTCCCTGCATATCGAGAACTAAATACCGTATCAAAAATGTCAACAAGGAACTTTCAGATTGTTCTAGGGAGAAAACCCGCCAAACTAGTTTGAGTATTGGGGCTGAAAATTCAACCCCTTTGGTCCATCAACTGGCTAATGTGATCGAGAAAAAATTTGGGGATTGATTACGACAACTAGAGAAGGACAACGTTAACATCCTAAACTAGCTCAATGAATTCACGTTCTCCAGTGGAGGATCTCAAGACTTGTGACAATCCTGTGAACCCTCCATCAGGGAAGTGGGACCTGAGGACCTGAGAAATCGCCTGAGTAGCAGAGCCAGAAGTTCTAAGGCTCCAAAGTGCCCGAGGGCCAATGGGCAGCTCCGGAAGGTTCCTGCCAAGAGGGCTAGGCCATTGGCTTGGAATGACCTTTGTCGGGGACTGTCTGGACGAGGGGGCATGGAGCAGTCAACTTTCTCCGTCCGACACCCTGGGACAAAGGACCATGTCGGCCGACATCAAGAAGGTAGAAAAATGCCCCCAAACAGAAGGGAGACCTCAGGGTACAGTTGGTCTCTCCGAGAAGGGATAGGGTCACACAAGAGGGCGACATGGATGACAAAACAAATATCGTGAAAATGGAGGTACCAAATAAGTTTGCAATACCAAGATTCAAAGTGTATGATGAAAGTTTTGACCCAGAAGCTCACCTCAGGCAATACAAGCAAATGATGTCCCTGTACCACTTGAATCAACAACTAGTATGCCGAGTGTTCTAAATGAGCCTAAGAGACTCCACTATGAAATGGTTTGAAACTCTTCGGCCCAACAACATAGGATCTTGGAAAGAGTTAACTAGGCAATTCTTTGTTCGATTCATCACAGGGAGAAAATTCCCTAAGGACGTTGGGCTATTACTGACCTTGAGATGAAAGGAAGGTTAAACACTCTGCCAGTATGTCGTTCAATACTAGGAAGAAGTGAATGAGGTGGAGGGATGCTCCGAGGTCATGACAGCTGTCTCTTTTAGGCTTTGCCTCTCATGGGACACCAACCTCTACCAGTACTTAACCAAGAAGGCACCAATAGATATGGGAGAGCTAATGACCCGAATCAACAAATATTCCTAGATAGAGGATGAGACGAGAGAGAAAAAGGGAAACTCTCGCCCCTAAGAAGAAGGAATAGGAGAAAGAGGGAACCCCTTTCCAGAAGGGGTTGATGCCTCAATCTAGAAGTTCCTTCAAAGGGGTCCACATTGCATTTAAAGAGCCCATTTATAAGCTGCTCAACAAGATCAAGAAAGAACTCTTCTTCAAATGGTCGCCCAAGATGTAGGGTGATCCATCCACCAGAAATCAGAAGGTGAAATGTTCATACCACCAAGACTTTGGACACCTCACCAAAGATTGTAGGGTCTATAAGTCTTTCCTGGATAGATTAGTACAAGACGGACACCTAAAAGAATACATCAAAATAGTGCCAGTAGAAGCCCACGGTGCCAATAATCAAGCCACTATTTGGAACAATGTTATTGATGTCATCCATGTCTACTACTGGATCGACCAATTTCTAATACTCTTAGATCTGACCTTAAGAGGGTAGTCTTTACAAGGAAGGTGGACGAAGGAGAGGAGGCACGCCTAGCAAGATGCCCCAGACGAACAAGGGAGGGATCACTTTCTCTAATGTTGACCTGGCGAGTGTGGTCCTCCCCCATGAAGACGCCTTGATCATAACTTTGAAGGTAGGTAGGTTTGACGACAAGAGGATCTTGGTGGACTTTGGGAGTTCTCCGGAAGTAATGTACTTCAAAATCCTAAAGCGTATGGGTCTGGGTTCTCAGAATCTCACCAAAGTCAGCACGCCCCTCGTTGGATTCAATGGTTCGTATGCCTTGCCCTTAGGTAGGATCACATTGTCAGTTACCGTAGGGCCCATCATAACTGACACGAAGTTTATGGTAATTGACTCCGATTCACCTTATAACATAATTATGGGCCAGGCCTGGCTACATGCACTCAGAGCTTTACATTCTACCTTTCACTAGAAATTGAAGTTCCCCACCCCTGAAGGAGTAAGAAAGGTTTGTAGAGACCAGGCTTCTACCAAAAGTTTATTCTACAAAATAGTAAAGGCGAGGATTGCCTCCAAGGAGAAGGAGCGAGCCCCGAATGAGGTCCTGAATCAATAATAATTACAATTTGGGCGGCTGGGGGTCGACAAGCCGTGGGTTGATCTGGCAGACCGCTCAGTGGAGGCTCTCCGGAAGGTACTTCTAGTGGAAGAAAATGAAAAGAGGTACTTCCTGGTCGGCTCCACCATGTTCGCAGCCAAGCAGGAAGAGATGACAAATTTTTTGAGAAGGAATGCAGATGTATTTGCATGGGATGCCACAAAAATAAAGGGCATAAAACTAGACATGATAACTTATAGGCTTCATGTTGATCTCGCTTATAAGCTAGTGAAGCAGAAATCCCGGCGCACGACACCGCATCATGCCTAGGCGATAAATGAAGAAGTAGAGAAGCTCTAGGAGGCTAACACCATCCAGGAGGTCTAATTCCTGGAATAGCTATCAAACACTGTTTGCGCAAAAAAGAAGGGCGGTAAGTGGCGTATTTGTGTGGACTTCACCAACCTAAACAAAGCTTGTCCAAATAATGACTTTCCCCTCCCAAAGGTGGACCAGCTGATGGATGCCATGGCAGGACACCAGCGAATGACCTTTCTGAACGCCAGGGCTAGCTACCACAACATCCTTCTCCATTCGCCTGACCAAGTGAAAATTGCTTTCATCACTCCAAGGGGGGTTTATTGTTACATGGTCATGTTGTTCAGTCTAAATAATGTAGGGGTTACATACTAAAGACTCATGAACCGAATGTTTAAGTGGCAGATAGGGAACACCATGGAGGTTTATATTGATGACATGTTGGTCAAGAGTAGGGGAAGAGACGATCACATTACAGACCAGGAAGACAAACTTTCTCTACTCTCCGAGAATACAGGCTGAAATTGAATGCGACAAATTGTGTCTTTGGAGTTGGCTTTAGGAAGTTTCTTGGGTACTCAGTGAGTCGACGTGTCGTCAAAGCCAACCCAGATCAAATACAAGCTATCATGTGCGTATGACGCCCCCAAATAGTCTGCAAGGTTTAGAAACTCACAAGAATGCTAACTGTATTGAACCAATTTATCTCTCGTTCATCAGACAAGTGCAAGCCCTTTTTCAAGGTTATCAAGAAATCTGGGAAAGGTACTTGGGATCAGGAATGCAAGAATGCGCTTGGAGGGATCAAGGAGTACCTCAGGATCCTCCCAACCCTGCCCGTCCCAACGAGTGGGGAGATGTTGTTCCTGTACTTGGTCGTGTTAGAGTTTGTGATCAGTGGTGTACTGGTCCATGAACACGAATGAGAGCAGAAGTTAGTATACTATATAAGCAAGGTCCTACTGGACGCGAATACCAGATACTTGCCCCTGGAAACGAGTGTTGGCAGACTTTATCGCCGAGTTTACTAATGGAAAACTGCCTCTCCCTGAGGCAGAGCCACCTCTCCTTGGGCCCTCCACAGCCGCCCAAGAACCCTCAAGGGGGTCTCTATGTGGATGGATCCTCCAACAGCAAGGGTTCTGGAATTAGGGTACTGTTAGTCTCCCTGGAAGGGCTAGTCAAAAAGCAAACTGTCTAGCTAGGCTTTAAGGCGTACAACAATGAAGCGGAATATGAAGCCCTTATTTTNTGATGGATGCCATGGCAGGACACCAGCGAATGACCTTTCTGAACGCCAGGGCTAGATACCACAACATCCTTCTCCATTCGCCTGACCAAGTGAAAATTGCTTTCATCACTCCAAGGGGGGTTTATTGTTACATGGTTATGTTGTTCGGTCTAAATAATGCAGGGGTTACATACCAAAGACTCATGAACCGAATGTTTAAGTGGCAGATAGGGAACACCATGAAGGTTTATATTGATGACATGTTGGTCAAGAGTAGGGGAAAAGACGATCACATTACAGACCAGGAAGACAAACCTTCTCTACTCTCCGAGAATACGGGCTGGAATTGAATGCGACAAATTGTGTCTTTGGAGTTGGCTTTGGGAAGTTTCTTGGGTACTCAATGAGTCGACGTGTTGTCAAAGCCAACCCAGATCAAATACAAGCTATCATGTGCGTATGACGCCCCCAAATAGTCTGCAAGGTTTAGAAACTCACAAGAATGCTAACTGTATTGAACCGATTTATCTCTCGTTCATCAGACAAGTGCAAGCCCTTTTTCAAGGTTATCAAGAAATCTGGGAAAGGTACTTGGGATCAGGAATGTAAGAATGCACTTGGAGGGATCAAGGAGTACCTCAGGATCCTCCCAACCCTGCCCGTCCCAACGAGTGGGGAGATGTTGTTCCTGTACTTGGTCGTGTTAGAGTTTGTGATCAGTGGTGTACTGGTCCATGAACACGAATGAGAGCAAAAGTTAGTATACTATATAAGCAAGGTCCTACTGGACGCGAATACCAGATACTTGCCCCTGGAAACGAGTGTTGGCAGACTTTATCGCCGAGTTTACTAATGGAAAACTGCCTCTCCCTGAGGCAGAGCCACCTCTCCTTGGGCCCTCCACAGCCGTCCAAGAACCCTCAAGGGGTCTCTATGTGGATGGATCCTCCAACAACAAGGGTTCTGGAATTGGGGTACTGTTAGTCTCCCTAGAAGGGCTAGTCAAAAAGCAAACCGTCTAGCTAGGCTTTAAGGCGTACAACAATGAAGCGGAATATGAAGCCCTTATTTTTGGACTTAAACTCGCCAATGCGGCGAGAACTGCGGGTTTGATTGTCCACTGTGATTCTATTTTAGTGGTCAACCAGATCAACGGGTAGTTCGAAGTGAAGGACTTAAGAATGAAAGCCTACCACCATAAGGCAATAGCCTTACTCCGCCACTTCAATGGAGTTGAATTCAAGCAAGTTCCGTGAGATAAAAATATCCATGTCGACGTCCTAGCTTGCCTAGTCTTAACGTTGGATTTCGATGTGACATGAAGGATTACGGTGAAGTACCTTCCTAACTTTAGCATAGACGAAGCTTCTAGGGTGGCAGTCATCTAGGAAGTGGAGGAGTTCCCCAGCTGGACCGATCCATTGCCCAAGTTCCTCCTTTTCAGGGAACTCCTTGAATGCCCCAAGGAAGCCAGGAAGATAAAGTTCAGGGCCCCAAGATTCTAGGTGGATCAAAAGTTGTACCAATGTCATTCTCAGGACAATATCTGATTTGCGTCCACGAGGATAAAGTAAAACCTCTCATGTATGAGGTACATGAAAGCATATGTGGGTGGTACTCGAGTGGATGATTTATGGCCCATCGTATCATGTCCCAAAGGTATTGGTGGCCACAATGCAAAGGGACATGCAGGCGTACGTCCGAAGATGCGATCAATGTCAAAGGTTGGCTCTAACTATTAGGCAACCAGCCGGTGACTTACATCCACTGACTAGTCACTGGTCGTTTGCTCAATGGGGACTCAACCTAGTTTGACCCCTTCTAAGAGCTCTTAGAGACAAGAGGTTCCTGATTTTAGGAACCGATTATTTCACGAAGTGGGTCAAGCAGTAGCATTAACCCATATCAGGGACGTAGACACCAAGAAGTTCGTGTGGAAGAAGATAGTGATGAGGTTTGGAGTCCTCCGTACACTTGTATCAGACAACGAAACTCAATTCAATAGCGGACCTTTCAAATCTTTCTGTGAGCATCTTAAAATCTGAAACTACTACTCCACCCCTGCGTACCCACAAGCAAACAGACAGGCGGAGTCCTCAGACAAAACCATCATCAATGGAATCAAGAAGAGATTGAAAAAGGCCAAGGGAAAGTGGATGGATGAGCTCCTGAATGTCCTCTGGGCATACATAACCACCCCTCAAAGCTCAATAGGAGAAACGTCTTATGCCTTCTCATATGGAGCAGAAGCAGTCAACTCGTTAGAAGTGGGACTCCCTACCATAAGGACATAAACCTTCGACAGTGGGAGAAATGATCACCAACTCAGCTTGGATATGGGCCTCATGGAGGAGAGAAGGGAAGTGGTGTTCTTGAAATTGGCTAAGTATCAAGAAGGGGTGTCTAGACTCTTCAATAGAAGGGTTAAGCCCCGAGAGTTCCAAATAGGCGATCTGGTGCTTAGAAGGGTAGTGGTGAACACCTGAGATCCAGCA
>CAUOFW020005969.1:26837-40913 GCA_963454935.2 Ilex paraguariensis
ATATTATTAGCAATAATTCTCCGTGAGAACGATACTCTACTTATCACTTTATTACTTGTTGATCGTGTATACTTGCACATAAATTGTCAATATCAAATTCGGACAACATGATGCACTTAGCTTTTCAGTGCTAACCCTCGCCGCTTCATTGTCCTTCAAGAGATGGGCAATTTGGGCTGCCTGGGAAGACAGTGTAATATCCCTGGCAGCCATGTCCTCCCTCACAGCTGCAAGAGCTCCCTCGGCCTTAGCCTTCAGCCTCTTGGATTGCCAAAGCCTCTCCCTCTAAGAGTGGAAGCGCTCGGTGATGACCGAGATTTGCTGAGCAGTCTGTTAAAGAAAAGAAGAAAAAGTCACGCCGCTGCAAATAAGATAGAAAAACAAAGAGAATTGTTACATAAACTTACCACCAAGGAACTTTGGATTATTGAGCGGAAAAGTTGGTTGATTGCCCTCCGCTGGTGTTCCTCCATATCGCCTCCAAAGAGGAGCGTCTAACTCACAGCATAAGCCATGTGAGGAGAATGGATGATAAAGTCATTGACCTGGATCGGCCTATTATATCGATCCCGGGCCTGAGGGTGCCACTCCTTAGCAGTTGTCGTCGATGCCGGAGGAGGAGAAGGAGTTCGCTATTGCTATTGTAGTTGTTGTTGCTGCTACGGATGTTGTTGGGAGCCCCTCCCTCGGCCCGTTCCATTGCTCCTTTATTTAACCCTCCTCTTTTCCTCGATTTGAGGATATCTTTCACGGACTTGGTACTTGATCGTTTTCATTGTAGTATATCCTAATCTCTAAACATCACCCCTCATTGCGTATAGTCCATGTGTGGAGGGGAGTTCACTCTCTCTTGGAATAATGTCAAAATAAAGGGCAACGGAATGGTGGAATAAAATGTGTGTGTGTGTGTAAACAAAAATGCTTCCCAAGCGCAAGAAAAATTTCGTGTGTCGTGTTTTACTTGGAATCATATTCCAAGATCGTCTCCTCAGGGAAGGAGGTGAATTGTGTAGAAGGTACTTTTGGTGAAAGAAAAGTGTAAAATCTTTTGTTATTTGAAGTTGGTTTGTGATTTATGTTGTGATGAAATTGAAATGGAAAACAAGTGTTGGCTAATCCAAAGGGTTCACTCAAATGAAAATGTCAAGTCAACTCGAAACCTTCTTCCAATGGTGCATAGATGAACAATTGATTCATGGGAAGCGAAGGACGATATGGAAGTGAGGATCCAAGCATAACCCATGACAAGTTTACGGGATATCAAAGACTCACACCATGTCCTCACGCAACCCAGTCAAACTGAACCATCGTACATCCAGGGGAGGAAAGAAGATGAGTTGAAATAACATACCTAAGAGGAGGTCTCCCTTAGATTAGTCAACTTAAAGACTTAGCTACTCATGTTTAAGGTAAAGACAACAATGTAATGAGAAGACATTATGAAGAAATGAAGATTGGAGCTAAACATAAACGAAATGCACAAATATATAATTATACATGTCATTCACCTCTTACTAAAGATTGGATGAGAAACTACTCACTCTTCATGACTTTGGTAAAGCTAGAAAAGTGTGTGATGCTCATCCCTCCAAGTAAAGGAGTTGCAAGGTAAAACATATTACACACGGAGCCAATCTTCGACAAAAAATGAGTGAATCACGTTTCACCTTTCATGGCTTTGGTATAGCTCTAGAAACGTAGAAGAGTTTTACTCCTCTAAGGAAAGAAAGAAGCTCAAAACAATGGAAATAAAAAAAAATTAATTAAAAGAAAGCAATAATACAATAAAAGAAAATAATAAATTAAAAGAAAATAATAATACAAAATTAAAAGAAGTAATATATTAAAAGAAAGCAATAATACAAGAAAAGAAAGCAATAATAAGAAAACATTAATGACTTTTGGAGGATTTTTCACTACCAAAAGGTGCTCTTTTTAAGAAAGCAATGATACAAGAAAATAATAATGACTTTTGAAAGATTTTTCACTACCAAAAGATGCTCTTTACAAGAAAGATGATACAAGAAAAAAGATGATATTTACAAGACTCAATGGGAGATATTTATAGGCAAAAAGGGAGGGCTTGAATTACACTTTAATCCCCCTTTGTTTTGAGCTTTTGATAATTGACACTCTATAGTTTGTAGCTTTGATAATTGGCTCCCCATTAGTTTGTAACTTTGACGCAATTGACTCCCTAGTAGTTACTAGCTTTGACGCACAAAACCCTTAAAAGAACAACAATCAATACATTATCCCTAATTCACACACTAACACTAATTTGATTTATTTTGACTATTTAAATTTTTTTTAACTAACATAATTAACCTATTAACTTAATTAAATTATGCATTAATTAGGGTTAATCACTTGGTCGCGACCAGTGGATCTTGGCGGCACCTGGGGAAAGGGAGGAGCATTGACATTAGGAGTTCTCCTTGGAGGAGGGGGGTAATTGGTATAGGACCCCCAACCCCTACCAGCAGCAAGGGCGGACCTCTCATTCAAAAAGTTAAGGGAGATGCGAGGCCTGCGCAACATTGCGACCTCAAGCACGTCCTCCTCATCTAGACTTTGAAGAATGTTGAAATCGGGCCAAGTTTCCCTCCTAGACATACTGGCCTCGGCGTGGACTATGGTGAAGGATCCCTAACTTCTACCGCCTCTTCTTCACCTCCCTCGGCAACCCCTTCTAGCTTGGCCTCAATGGACCTGTCAGGATCCTCCTCCAAGTTCTCTTAGAAGAGCTCAGACCACCTCGAAGGATCAAAGGGTTGAGGAGTTTGGGAATACTTTTTGTACCCCAGAGTGTAGTCTAGAAGTAAGTGGGTTGCTCCTCCAAACCCATCGCCGATGTACCCCTAAATAGTGACGAGGTCGTCAAAATTAACTAAATGCCGAGGCGGAGGAGTAGACTCGCGGTTGGAAACTCCTGCACAAAAGGAGAAGGGCATTAGGACTTGCACAAAAACTTATCAAAAACTAAGCTGAGAAGAGAGGGAGAAGTCAACATACTTGTCATTCTACAGTACTTGGGGTAACTTAAGCCGTCATACTCGGGGCCGACTCCCCTCTCCCAGGCACTGTTGAAGACCAGCAGATCGTCCTTGTTCCCCTTGTCAGAATCAGGGAGGTGTGTTACAAGGTACATGGAAGGGTCTCGGGCTTATAAGTAAAAGTTTTGCTAGAGCATCACCCTGAGCAGGGAATAACAGAATAGGATGTCCTGGATGCCGAGGTTTACCCAGCAGTGTCTGTTGAGCTCGACCACCCCTATTACTATTCTAAAAATATTAAGGCAACATTGCCCCAGGAAAAGACAAAACCAGAACAGGAACTGGAGGAGCAGTGAAGGAAGGGGGAATCTGATCCCGCCCTCCATGATAGCCTTGGTGTAAAAAGGCATGGCGTCCTCGACACCGATGTTGGAACAGTGACGTCCTAGATCAAACTCATCAATGCCAATGCTGCGAGGAAGGTCGTAAAGAGTTTTGAAGTTGGTAATTTGTTGGACACCCTTAACTGTGTATTTCCTCGATCTAGAGGTCCTAGCCTCTTGGACCTCGATGATAGGGCGACGATTCCTTGGCATCTTTTACAGGAGGAAAAAGGAAATTTTATGGGAAGAATCCTAAAGGGCACTACAAGACACGAAATTACGAAGTAAGAGGACAGAAGGACTATCATGTGCTTCCAGAACTGAGAGAATGAAGGCCTGTGAGATAACCAGTCACCAAAAAAATGCAAAGGGAAGAAAAGAAAGGAAAAGAGAACAAATACTCACCAAAAAGAGATTGGAGAAATGGACTAGAGGCTTGGGGGCTTTTCTTCTTCGACGGTGACTAAAGAAGACGGTGGGTTCTTCAGGGAAGCAGTGACGATTCTGGTGAGTTCTCCGGTGAAAGTCTCTGAAATGGCCAAATGGTTGAAAGTGAAGAAAGGGGGACAGGGCTCTGTTTATATAGAGCCTGTCCTTATCATTGCACGCAAGACATGATTAGGGGAGCATTCAATGCGCACGACCTCCAAAAGGCGGGATTACAGTTGGGCAATGATTAGGTTAGTGAGCCATTCCATCTTCCGACGACACGTCTCCTCTCCGTACGAAGATCAAAGGGCTGGGGGCAGTTGATGGGACACTTCTGAGAAGGGATTGGATCTCTAACATATATCCTCGACACCGAGGGCACATCTTTTATTCTGATAAAGACACGTGTCCTCGGCACCGAAGGCATCCCATTGTTCTGACACAGACACATGTCCTTGGCTCCAAGGGTACCCCCTATTCTATGACAAACACGTGTCCTCAATGCCAAGGGTACCTCTATCGCTCTGATACAGCCATGCGTCCTCGGCACCAAGGGCAATTATTGAACTTTGGTCTTGACATGTGTCTTCAACTCCTGGAGAAGTTACTGATTGACAACTAACTAGTCTCAGAACTAGATTAAGGATCATGGGGTTACTCTCCCAACAAGTCAGAATGACAGAATGAACAAGACACTTAATCAAGGAGAGTTAAACATGTGACATAAAGTACATGATGAGGGGTAAATGGACAAAAATACCCCTGTTGACATACGACAATCTCAGGCAAGCATTTAATGAACTCTCAGTTGATGGGATATCCACGATGACTTGAAAAGCTGAGAAAAAGGAGCATTAAATGTCCCAGGACCCGAGCACTAAATATCTCTACATTGAAGAAAGAGCATTAAATGCACGGGAGCCTGAGCAATTAATAACGAGGTCTCCCCTATACAAAATAAGAGGCGTATTGCCCCATGTCTGAGCACTACCTACTGTCTAAACCATCAGTAATTATGAGTCTTTAGAGGTATAAATAGCTCCCAAAAATGTGAGATAAAGGTATGCAAATTCACTTATGAAGAACACCAAATAGTGTTTTCTTCCCCTCTCTCAAAGAACTGACTTAATCGTCGGAGGGCATACGCCAGAAAACTCTCCGGCGTCCTTCTAACCCACTTTTTGTGTGCCAAGAACCGTCGACGACTTGCCAAAATTGATCGGACAACCCCTGAAGCAATTCATTACCACTCCTTAGGCCATTTTCCGCCTTCCTTAGCCATAGGATCGTCGACTCTCGAGGCAAACACGAGCTCACCAAGAGCGAAATCTGTTTTTATTTCTTTATTGTGCAAAAATCACCACGCACAGGCACCAAGTGTTCATTAGTGCCTTCGTTATCACCACTCTGTCTCCTCTGATCTCTCTTTCTCTCTCTCTCACATAACACGCACACAGAGGAAAACACATCAACAACCTTTCCCTGTTATGCTCTCTTCCATTTTACACCATCTTTTATCCCTCAAACAAACCCTTGAAACACTCAAAATGCAGAGGCCATTAAGCGGCAGACCAAAATAAGGATCCAAAATTAAATGAACAATAGGTCTTACAGGTAAAAGAAGTGTACCATGACTCAAAATTTCTCAGTCAAGCTACATGAAACAGAATTTCAAAAGTTCATAGAAAAATTATTGCTAATTGTCCAAAGTGAGAAACAAAAATATTTTGATAAAGACGTTCCTCAGTAATATTATCATGACTTTTGAAATCATATGCTATAGTAATACCAAACCAACTACGACAAGTAATGAGATCTTGAGCTAAGCCACCTAGGGCCCCAAATTTAATACATATGTTTGGGGCCAAAAAAAAATTAGAGCCTCTAATTTTAAAACTATTTTAGATACGAAATGTGAATCCAATGAAAAATCGATATGAAAATAACGAACTTGAGTTTAGCCTTAGTATATACGAGTGATAAACAAATAAACTTGTTATGCACAAATTAGCTTGCACACCACTAGTCAAGTTATAGTATAAAATGCAGTAAGTAGAAGGGGAGAGAAGACAAGATTTATAGTGGTTCGGTCAATACGACCTACGTCCACTTTGAATGGCTAGGTTCGCCGGAATTTTATTATCTTCAGTGTGGAGGGAGAGCACATGACTACAAGCTTTGAGAGGGGAGGAGAGAATTATGCTCAAATGAGTCTGATGCCTCCCAAATGTTGGGGGAGCTTACAATTTATAGTGGCTTGACATAGTAATTGTATGACTAGTCTGACGATCATAATGGCTTAGGACCGTTTGATAGTAATTAGGAAACTGATCTGGCGGAGGCGACCTATCATCTTCTCAACGGGCGAGATGTGACAGTTGGTGTGCTCTCCAAATGACTTGGTCAAGGATGAGGGAGGTTAACTCTCTCCAGACTGCAAAGGTGAGGCTCCTGAATGCTCCNTCGATATGAAAATAACGAACTTGAGTTTAGCCTTAGTATATACGAGTGATAAACAAATAAACTTGTTATGCACAAATTAGCTTGCACACCACTAGTCAAGTTATAGTATAAAATGCAGTAAGTAGAAGGGGAGAGAAGACAAGATTTATAGTGGTTCGGTCAATACGACCTACGTCCACTTTGAATGGCTAGGTTCGCCGGAATTTTATTATCTTCAGTGTGGAGGGAGAGCACATGACTACAAGCTTTGAGAGGGGAGGAGAGAATTATGCTCAAATGAGTCTGATGCCCCCCAAATGTTGGGGGAGCTTACAATTTATAGTGGCTTGGCATAGTAATTGTATGACTAGTCTGACGATCATAATGACTTAGGACCATTTGATGGTAATTAGGAAGCTGATCTGGCGGAGGCGACCTATCATCTTCTCAACGGGCGAGATGTGACGGTTGGTGTGCTCTCCAAATGACTTGG
The DNA here is from genome assembly GCA_963454935.2 of Ilex paraguariensis. Lineage (NCBI taxonomy): Eukaryota > Viridiplantae > Streptophyta > Magnoliopsida > Aquifoliales > Aquifoliaceae > Ilex > Ilex paraguariensis. The sequence continues at coordinate 33,581 of CAUOFW020005969.1, forward strand.
TCAAGGATGAGGGAGGTTGACTCTCTCCAGACTGCAAAGGTGAGGCTCCTGGATGCTCCCTTGGTGGTGAGGGTGAGGCTCCTGGATGACCCTTACTCCAAGGTGGTAGAGGAAACTCTTGGATGACCCTTACTCCAAGGTAGTAGAGAAGACTCTTGGATGATCGTGCATGCTCGCCTGCTGATGTAACTCTTTGATCTTGATAAGGTTATCCAGGTGTAGACTCATTTGGACATAACTAGCTGGATCTCTTGGAATTGGGCCTTTAGGTCGAACTATACTTATAACATAGGTTGGGCCTTTGGGTTTGGCCCATCACTTGTTAAGCCTCTCAAATAAACGAATTAACATAGATCTAATTAAACATAAAATAAATCTATTAACACGATTTAACATAGATCTAATTAAACATAAAATAAATCTATTAACACGATTTATATATCGTACAAATCTGACAATAAAGATTATAAATGAAACGAGTATAAATTGAGTTAATTTTGATATGACACAACTAAATTTTTTTATTACCTTTTTTTGTTTTTTCAGTCTTACCTATTTTTTTATGTAAATACTAAAAAGATGAGTTTATATTTTTATATCTCAAAAATAAGAAAAATATTTTTAAATTAATTTGAATAATTATGTTGTCATTGAGTCTCATCGAATATTTTCAAGTAGAATTGGAATTTGGGTCAGACTGCCCCTGATACACACGCAATCTTGTAATGATTAATCAAGAGGATGTGATCTTCACCCTTTTTCTAATTCGGATGATATTATATTATTTTTTTGGTCAAAGTATGATATTATATAAAGTTATATTTCATTTGATTTAGATCAAGGAACATACAAGAAAGAGCCATTTTTAATAGGCCCAATGAAGATTAAAGGTGGAAACTGAATATAAAATTAGTAAATAGAGTTCATAAATCAAACACAAGTTAAATTACATGAGTAATTTCTGGAACGGCCTCTATGTTAGGCTGCCCTAAAATAAAGCATCATGCGAAGAGGTAGAAAATGGGGCAGGCTGGCAAGCTCTGTCTACGAACCGTTGAATGATGAGACTTTCGATTTTGAGTTTTCGAATGTGTTTGACCATGTGCTATATCCAGATAAGTCCGTTGGAGAGATTGAACGAACGTTAAAGCCTGGTGGGGTTTGTGTTCTACACGAGACATTGTCAAGATGGTCCAATAAGTAGTCAGCTAAAGACTTGTATAGTTTTGAGCCGTTGAAGAATTTATTTCACCGATCTGACTTGGTTCATGTTCGAATCGTTGATGGGTTTATTTAATATTTATTAAATACATGGTTATTTACTTAGACTTAATTTTAAAATCTAATTCAGTATAGTAATTGAATTAATTGTGAATTCTAATATTACATAAAATTCACTTTTAGTTCAATAAATCTAATTAATTAAGTCCTCAAATTAAGTTTCAAATAGTATTTTTATTTATTCTTTATCACATTTGGTTAGATGGGAAACTAGCGGTGCCTAGTATGATACACAATATTTTCAATCTCTCCTGATGCAATTCTATCATCCTTACCACCATCGCCACTCCCCCCCCCCCCGCGGGGACCTTAGTATTTTTAAAAAATTACTCATTGTTTTGATAAATTAAAGATATGAAATATAGTTGTTTTGGGAAATAGTTGTTATTAAAAAATTTAATATGTTTTAAATATAAATTTAGAGGAGAGAGTGTGTGTGTGAGAGAGAGAGAGAGACCAGGAAGGAGAGATAATGAGAGAAAAACTTGGGATAATTGAGAAATTTTACGTAAAAATCCAATTACCCATGTCCCATCCATCGAGCCAGTCCTAATGACTTTTTTTTTTAGGGAAATTTGAAAGTCGGTATTCCTATATGAACTTGTTTAGACTTAAGTCCGTCAAGAAAACTTATTTATTATAAAATTCATTTTTTGTCAATTTTATCATACTATCCCTTCCCTTTAGAAGTGAAATAAAATTTAAAATAAAAAACTCCTAAATTTTAGGAGTTTGACTATCATTAAAATATTTTTTCTCTCATATTTATCTATATTCATATATAGGTTAAGAGTTTGACTAATATTAAAAAAAATTTCTTCTTATATATATATACATTTAAATAACATTCAAATACAAAAAAAAATTATTATTTGGATACAAAAAATAATACATTTAAATACAAAAAAAATAGCAACATTTAAACATAAGAAAAATTGAAATATTCAATATTAATATTTTTAAAAAATAATAACAGTAAGATGTTCAACAAAAATATTAACATATTAAACAAAAATAATAACATACTTAACAAAAACTGTAACATTCTTAACAATTATTATTTCTCTCAAATTCAAACGCAAAAAATAGTATCATTCAAATACAAAAAATAATAATATTCAAAAAAAATAGTAACATTAAATATTAATATTTATGAAAATAATAGTAGTAACATGCTCAACAAAAATAGTAACATGCTCAAAAAATAATAGTACATGAACAGTAACATGCTCAACAAATGAAGTAACATGAACAGTAACATAATAAATAAAATAGTAACATAAAATTAAATTTTACTATTCAAATTCATAGTAACTTTTTTTTTATATTTGAATATTACTATTTTTTTTTTAATGTTAGTATATATATTAATGGGACTTTTCTGAAATACTCCAAGATGAAGACACGTGTCCTCGGGCGTCACTAAAATCCTGTTAACTGAGATCACGTACCATCGGCTTATAAATCCCTCGCCCCCGAGGTGTTTAATGCGTGTCGAGTACGTTTTGCGAACCGACACGTATCCCTCGGTCTAATATGGTACCTCGGTCTGTATTGTACCTCGGTCATCATGAACGGCTTCCCTCGGCTTGAGATGTACCTATCCTCGGTACCGAGATGTTCATTACCTCGGTACCGATATGTACCGTCCAAGATGCCTTTTTCTCTGCTCCAGTATAAGTTATTGATGTATAAGTCACTAGCCTAGGCTAGTCTAGGTTAGCTATCATGGTCTCGTCTTAAATAATTCGTGTCAGAGGGAACAGGAAGGCAGGGTCCACAGCCAATAAGGGATGGACGCGTGGCAAATTGTGTCACATCGGAGACAGAAAGACCTCATGCTCTTACTGACACGCAACTTGGAAAAACAAACATTTAATTACATCATTCCATTGATGAGACCGCATTCAATGCGGTAAGGCTCGGAATTGAAAGGCAATAAATGTCTCTGAAGCTGGGCATTTATTGCATCCTCCCTGAGCGGAGATCATTAGACAGTCGGCAGCCTGATGACACAGCATTGATTGCCNATGTCTCTGAAGCTGGGCATTTATTGCATCCTCCCTGAGCGGAGATCATTAGACAGTCGGCAGCCTGATGACACAGCATTGATTGCCCGGTGCCCCGAGCAGTTAAAGAAAAAAAGACATTCCTCATCAGAATCAGTGCGCACACTACCAGTACCTAATGATCATCTACTGACAACACTGACAGCAATCATGAGCTTTTGAGGTATAAATACTCCTCATAAAAGGCAAAAAGAAAAACAAGAAGCTCTTTACTACGAGAGATACTCAGTGCTTTCTTCTTCCTCTCCCTTTCAAAAGCTGACTTGATCGTCGGAGGGGATAAGCCGGAAATCACTCCGGCGCCCTTCTAACTTGTTCTCCTTTGTTCCAGGAACCTTTTCCCAGCCTTACTGGATCATCCCTTCAGTTCACGAGGGTCTCCCGTTACCGTTCCAGGTCACCACCGGATCTCACAGGCTGTCCCAAGCAGCGTGGTTGGTTACTCAGCTGACTCACTCGAGTTCACCAAGGGACAAATTTGTTCTCGTTTTTTATATTGTGCAAGATCCTGCACGCACAATCTGGCGCCGTCTGTGGGAAACAACTAGTTTTCCTAGTTTTTTCTCTATAAAGAACAGTGACCATGGTGAACACTCGACAAAAAGGGAAAGGTCCCCACCAAAGAAGTCTCGAACTACAAGCTCCTGTCACCACGAAGGAAGGGATCACACTGACGGGAGTAAAAATGCCTCCACTCAGTCCAGAAGGGTTACCCCTCAAACCAGTATGGGAATTAGGTCAGGAGGGTCAGCCCCCCTGGCTCGTCAGCTGGCGGAGGTGATCGAAGAAAAGTTTGGCGATAGATTACGACAGCTGGAAAAGGACAATGTAAACGTCCTAAGCCGGCTCAACGAATTCGCCACCTCCGGCGAAGGGTCGAGGGACTCGTTCCTCTCTCGTGGGCTCTCTGCCCGAGAGGTGGAAACAAAGGATCTAAAGAATCATCTGAACAACAAGGCGGAGAGCTCCCGGGCTCCAAAGCGACCGAGAGCCAACGAGCACCTTCCTAACGACTATTCAAGGAAGGCAAGACCATTAGCCCTGGACGACCTCCGACGAGGATTGTCTAGACGAAGGGAGGGGGATGAGTCCGAGGAGGATTCTTCCCTATCCGCACGACGCCTAGGAAATGAGGGGCCCATTGATGAGCTCAAGGACGTCAGAAAACATCCCGTCAGGGAGGAAATTGATCTCAGAGCTCGGCTGGAATCCAAGAGAAAGAGTAAGGTTATCCAGGATGAGATCGAAGACGAGGTCATACAAACACCCTTCACCAGGGAAATTGGAGAGATGGAGGTTTCCAGAAAGTTCATCGTGCCGAGGTTCAAAACTTATAACGGGCGGTCCGATCCCGAAGCCCATCTCAGGCAATACAAGCAGATGATGTCCCTCTATCATTCGGACCAACGGTTTCTCTGCCGAGTGTTTCCAATGAGCATGGGGGACTCTGCGATGAAGTGGTTCGAGGCGCTTCCCCCAAACAGTATTGGGTCGTGGAAGGAGTTGACGAGACAGTTCTTGGCGTGATTCATTACGGGGAGTAAGCGCCCCAAAGATGTTGGATCATTGCTGACCCTCCGACGTAGGGAATCTGAGACCCTTCGCCAGTATGCCATCCGATACTGGGAAGAGGTTAATNGGCGTGATTCATTACGGGGAGTAAGCGCCCCAAAGATGTTGGATCATTGCTGACCCTCCGACGTAGGGAATCTGAGACCCTTCGCCAGTATGCCATCCGATACTGGGAAGAGGTAGAAGGTTGCTCGAAAGTCATGGTAGCGGCATCTTTCTGGCGAGGGACACGGACCTGTACCGATCCCTGACCAAGAAAACTCCCTCGGATATGGGGGAGCTGATGGCTCGGATAAACAAATACTCAAGGATCGAAGACGAGATAGGAAGCAGCAAAGGCCGAACCCTNCAAGAAAACTCCCTCGGATATGGGGGAGCTGATGGCTCGGATAAACAAATACTCAAAGATCGAAGACGAGATAGGAAGCAGCAAAGGCCGAACCCTGCAATCTAAAAGAAAAGAGAGGGAGCGGGAAGATACTTCCCGAAAGGGATTGCTGCCCTCTCCAGGGGGTTCGTCCAAAGGAGTTCACACTGTATTCAAAGAACCCATCTTCAAGTTGCTCCATAAGATTAAGCACGAACCGTTCTTCAAATGGCCACCTAGGATGCAGAGCGATCCCTCCACCCGTGATCAAAGGGTTAGGTGTTCCTATCACCGGGATTTCGGACATCGCACCGAAAGCTGCAGGGTGTACAAATCGTTCTTGGAAAAATTGGTCCGAGACGGATACTTGAAAGAATACATAGAGCCCAGGCCAGAAGAGAGACACACCATTGCCCCGACCGAGGAACCGGACAACGTCATAGATGTCATCCATGTATGTCCCCTGGATCGCCCCACGTCCAAGGAACTCAAGTCCGACCTCAAGAGGGTAGCTTTTACCAGGAAGGTGGCCGAGGATGATGGAGGGTCACCCTGTAAAAGGGCCAGGACTGGTGAACCAAGCATCACGTTCTTAGACGCGGACTTGACAGGCGTGGTGACTTCTCATAACGACGCCCTGGTCTTGACCCTGAAGATAGGAAAATTCGATGTCAAAAGGTTGTTGATAGACTCTGGAAGTTCCTTGGAAGTGATGTATTCCGAGACTTTAAAACGGATGGGTCTTGGCCTCAATGACCTCACCAAGGTTAGAACACCTCTCATCGGATTCAACGGCTCGTTCGCTCTGCCCATAGGCAAAATCACATTGCCAGTTGTCACCGGTCCCTTCGTCATCAATACCGAGTTCGTCGTAATTGATACGGACTCTCCCTACAACGTGATCATGGGGGCGAACATGGATGCATGCGTTGGGAGCTGTGCACTCCACCTACCACCAGAAGCTAAAATTTGCCACGCCAGAAGGTATCATGGAGATCCGGGGGGACCAAGCATCCGCTAAAAATTATTTCTATTCAGCCATTAGAGCCGGGGCGTTCACCCAAGAGAAGGGACGAGCACCGAAAGAGATCATGGAAAAATAGCAATCACAGTACGGGCGTCCAGGAATGGATGACCCCCGGATAGACCCGACTGAGTGGTCGGTGGAAGACCTCCGGAAGGTACCCTTGATGGAGGGAGAAGAAGAAAGATATTTCTTAGTTGGACCTGCCATGCCCACGGCCGAACATGAGGAAATGATTGAGTTCCTGAGGGGAAATGTGGACGTGTTCGCTTGAAATGCAATGGAGATGACGGGGGTAGACCCCGAGATAATCACGCACAAGCCAGTCAAGCAAAAGCCACGACGTATGGCCCCGCATCATGCCTGCGCGGTCAACGAAGAAATCGACAAACTTCTAAAGGCCAACGCCATTCGGGAGATACAGTTCCCAGAATGGCTATCTAATACGGTTTGCGCAAAGAAGAAGGGGGGAAAATGGCGTGTTTGCGTGGACTTCACAGATCTAAACAAGGCATGTCCCAAATATGACTACCACCTACCAAAGGTGGACCAGCTGGTGGATGCCACTGCCGGATATGAACGCATAGACTTCTTGGATGCCCGAGCGGGATATCACCAGATCCCTCTCCATCCCCCAGATCAAGAAAAAATGGCGTTTATCACTCCGAAAGGAGTTTACTGTTACAAAGTGATGCCGTTCGGACTAAAGAACGATGGGGCGTCGTACCAAAGACTGATGAATCGGATGTTCAAAAAGCAGATCGGCAACACCATGGAGGTCTACATTGACGATATGCTGGTAAAGAGCAAACGAAGTCGTGATCATCTGGCAGATTTGGCCGATACCTTCTCCACCCTCAGAGAGTACGGGCTGAAGCTGAATGCGGCAAAGTGCATTTTCGGAGTGGAATCGGGTAAATTTCTCGGGTATCTGGTCAGCCAACGAGGAATCGAAGCTAACCCGAATCAGATTCAAGCGATCCTGGACATCCGGAGCCCCCGAACTGTCCGAGAAGTCCA
>CAUOFW020005969.1:51746-91605 GCA_963454935.2 Ilex paraguariensis
TCTCTCTCTCTCTCTAATAGTGTGTTTGATATGGTAAAAAAATGGGTGAAAGAAAAGTGAGGGAGGGAAAATGAAGGGAAAAAAATGATTTTCATTGTTTAGTACCAATGAAAAGTATGATAGAGTGGAAAGTGAGCGAGAATCTCTATCTTTCTAGTCCACCAAATATTTTTAACTCAAATTTGGGCAAAAATTAGAGAAAAAAAGTGAAGGCAATGCAATAATTTTTTAAGTTAAATTTTTTACTATTTACTTATTGGAGTGAAAAAAACATATCTAATAGTAGAATTGTAAATTGGGTATATATATATTTTCTTTCCTTTCATTTTTCATCTAATACTAAACAATAGAAAATATATTCTTCTTACTTTTTATCTCTTCTACCAAATAAAAAAGAAGAAAAATAACTTTTTTTCTTTCAAGGATAAAAACCTTTATTCTTTCCATTTTCCTTTCCTTCCTTCCTTCTTTTTATCTTTTGTACCAAACAGATGATAAAGGTTGTATGAAAATACTTTTTCTTTTCCAGTCTAAAAATTATATTTTGACTTCCTGAATATTCTACTTTAATACTCTTCTCAGCTTCAGTGTCTACCTCAGTTGTTTGCAATGGAAGGGACTATGAACGTCCGTCCCATGAATCGTCAGTAAATCATGCATTTCACCTCGGATTCAAAATTCTCCATGGAAGTATTTGTGATTTCCTTACATTTCATTTCGAATTAATTTTCACTAAATAAATCAAGGATAACTTCATTTTTTATAGAGACAATTCAATTGGCACATTGCGTGTTCAAATTTTTAAATCAACTATTTTGAATTAATATTGAAATTGTCTATCAATTATCTTTATGATAGAACGCAACATACACAAGAGTCTTATCTTAAAAGACCTTTTCACCATATGAAAAAAAAAATTAAAAAGAAATTGGAAAAATTGGGAACCTAAAAAAGTAAATAATTGCATGAAATACAAAAAAAAAATAAATTGAAATCCAAAAAAAAACACATTTAGGCTAAATTAGTAATGTATGACGTGCGTTACACGTAAATAAATTTAAATAATATTTTTTTATAAGCGTGAATTATATGTGTAATTAAATTAAATAATAAATTAGGTATAATTGATCTCTATTTTAATTATTACTTTATTCTATAAGGCTTTGAGTACTTAATATGCCATTTATTTATGAATCTTTTTTTGTTGTATTAAATAGATTGATTAAATCGCTTATATTATTATTATATTATTTCATATCAAAAAATAAAAATATCATATATTTGAGAGTAGAATTCAATCTGATAACTCCTTGTGTATAATAATTTAACATATATAAGAATTTTACTTTATATAGATATATAAAATTGTATATAACAGTACTATTAATAAATGAGTTCAAAAAAATTTAGAAATCCTTATAAAAAAGTTCAAAGTAAGTTCAAAGTGAAATATGAGTAAAAAAATAAAAATTAAATAAAAGTATATAAGTGGATATAATTGACTTTATCATAATAATTAGGGATAAAATTAAAAATTAAAAATTAAAAAATTTTCGCACATCTTGACATTTATAAGTAAAATATAGGTATAGGTATAGATGTAGATAGGTATGTAATTAAATTTTTTTGTTCTTTTTATTGTCATTGTGTTGCTGGAAATAAAATAATCATTTATCCAATTATAAGAATGTTATAAAAATTAGTGAATCTTATTACATCTTTGTCATAATTTTTTGCCAAGCAATATGAAAAATCCAAATTAATGATTGTTTTTTCTTGGATCTCTTCAACCACACGAAATTATTGAATGCAAAACGAAAATGAAAAGAAAAAGACCTTTGCACCAAGGGACTTGTATAGCGTAATTATCTAGAACTCTAATTCTTATAAAAAAAAAAANCCTAGTCCCACGGATGCACATGGGATTTGATAAAAAACCCTACCAATCTCATATTTAGTAAGAGACATAAATACATGTAAAACTCATTAATTCATGTCAAATCATATTCCTCAATTTATTAAAATATCTATTATTGGGTGAATAAAATAATAAATTTTTAAATAAAATAATCTTTTTGTCAACAAATCCAATCTCACATTTGAAACTCACCCCGCCATGGGTTTCATCAAACCCCCATTTGTGGGTTTTAATCAACTATTTACTATGGGCCAATAGCGGGCCAGAATTCTTTTACCAGCCTCAAATTTTGAACGAAACATCGGTTTAAAACGTGCATTAAACTATTTTTACAAAACCCATCCTTTAAATCTCTTCTAAGCCTACATACCAAACATGCGCAAAAGCAATTCAAAAGGCCTGAGGTCAAAAGAGAGAATTTCTCAAGGGAAGGAGGATAATACATCACTACCCAAGCAAGACAAATCTATATTTGATCAGAGGATGATTCCTTGACTGTCTGGAACAACATCGACTGGCTGGCTTTCAGTATCTTCCATTTGTGATTGGGATGCTGTGAGCTTGGCCTTCTTGAATCTACTCGAACTTCGAAGGATCATATCCATGGTTATATTCTTCGGCCCTGAAGATCTGCTCCATGAACCAATTGAGGTGGTCAGAGATACCAGTGTAACAATAGTTTGGAAGTTCAGATATGCAGAGAAATGGTGTTCAGTGCTTATATTATGCCTAAACAATTTGTTTTTCGAATAAAAATTTCTGCCAAAACATTTTTGATCAGACACAAGAAAACAAATATGTGGAGTATATTAAATGCCATAATTTTCATTCGTTTAATATCAGTAAAACATGAGAAGCTTTACGGGGACTCACAGTTTCCAACAGCATATGGATTTATCAATTTTGTTTCTTATCTTTTTCCAAATGATGACAAAAGGACTCGCCATTTTGTCTCGCTAGTAAGAAATCTCATTTGATCACAAAACTAGTAAGTTTTATAAAAGTAGGCTCATGTGATGTGTGTGCGTGTGTTACATAGAATCAATCATACAAGTTTAACTCCCATACGCCTTAGTATTTACTGGTGGTTTTCTTTAGTTAGGAGATCTTTACATAAAGCTGGGGGAAGAGTAACTGTGGTAGAGAAAGATAGTTCTCAGAAGCAGTTATAGCAATGGAAGGGATTTAAATTATAAGTGATTCTNTGGATACTGAAGTGGTTTTCAGGAAACGGGTGACTTTACGATCTTGATTGGTTTTGTTTTCATTTTTTTTTACGATGATGGTCATAGTGAAGTGTACACATTTTAATTTATAAACTTTTATTGAATATTTGTTGAATACATGATTATTTACTTAGACTTAATCTCAATATCTAATTAGAGATCTAAAGAAAAGGCGACAGTCTTAAATAAATTTATCTGACGGTCACTAACATTCTTCTCAAAATCATTCACGTTGTATCGTGTTTTCAGATACAAGTTTAATATAATAGTTGAATTAATTGTGAATTCTAATATACATAAAATCCACTTTTAATTCAATAATTCTAATTAATTAAGTTTCAAATAGTATTTTTTTTTTATCACATTTGGTTAGATAAAGAACTAGCGGCATCCCGTATATTTTCTACTCTCATCCCACCCTAGTATTGTTGAAAGATTATTCATTACTTTGATAAATTAAAGAGGATAAAATAAAATAATTTTGTGGGAGTAATTGTTATTAAATAATTAAAAATTAAATTTAGAGGAGAGATATTGTGTGAGAGAGATACCAGAAAGGGAGACATAATGGGAGAAAAACTTGGGACAATTGAGAAATTTTTGGAATTATTATCTTATTAATTAGGTTCAGTGGTATAAAGACAAATCAAAATTTTAAATTTTAAAAATAAAAAATTCAAGGAAATTGGGATGAAATTTTAGAGCTTATCCAAGCCAAGCCAACAATATTAATTTTTTTTTTAATTTTAATGTTTGCAAAAAACACCTATAATCTCACTATATATATAAATCATTTTTGTTTTAATTCCACTAATATTTGAATCAGTTAGATTTTTAATTTTTAAAAACTCATTTCTTGGGAATTTGACAGAGAATCATTCAATTCCATTAGCACCTCTAACACATCCCTCTTCGCTTTTCATGCAGAACTCTCTCTCTCTCACACACAATCTTGCATGCGCATTGAGCGGTCCACCTACCATAGTGGTTATGGCGTGAGGATGATCCTAATGATTAATCATCAGCGAGGATCAAAAATTTATTTTTGGTGTATTATTTTGATCACTTAGAGAACATAAACGTTTTGACGAATTTCACAAATATTTTAACCTATTTCAAAAACATAATGAAAAAATAAAAATAAATAATTTTTTTTCTAAAATATTAGTCAAAATATATCAAAATATCTTAAAATATTTCAAAACAATTATACAAATACATTGAAATGTTACAAAATACCTCAAAATATTATAAAAACACCTTGAAATATTAAAATTTTAATTTTATCGCTGATTCATTTCAATCTTATTAAAAACAAAAATATTTCAATTGTTTCAAAATAAAATTTTAATACTGGATCAAGAGGATGCGACCTTCAACCCATTGCTAATATATACGGTGTTATATTAAATTGGTTACACTTTATTTGATTAGATGACGGAACTTAATAGAAAGATTCCATTTTTAATGGGCCCAAAGGAGTTGATTAAGGGTGGAAACTGAATATCAAATTGGTAAATAGAGTTAACGTCAAAATCAGTAATCGAAATAAGGCCCAAAACAAGACAAGTTACATCAATTTTTTTCTCGTCTTCGATTAGGAAACACAATCATTACTTGAACAAAGAGTAATTCGCGGAANAATTTCTTGTTAGGGTTAAGCATGACCTCATTATGCTTATCTTTCGATAATGATATCTGTAGTGGAATACTACTAGTATTTCTAATATGAGATTTCTTCTCATTCTCCAGGTTTTCATTTGACTTGAGTGATCCCCGTAAACTAGGCGGGGTGCCTACAGGGGGTAAAACAAGCTTTTTGGTGTTTTTCTTAGTTTTGAATTCCCTCTCTGATCTTGTTGCTTCCTTGACCTTGTCAGCAGGAGCAATTTCATTCTGCTGTTGGCTGCCTACAGGGGGTACAACAACCTTCTTTGAGTTTTTCTTAGTTTTGATGTCCCTTTCTGATCGTGTTGCTTCTTTGACCATGTCAGCTGGACCAACTTCGTTCAGCTGTTGGCCAGGCACAAAGTAATGCTGGAAGTTGATCCTATCTGTTTCACACTTCAAAATTTCCATCTGATTATCAGAATCGACCTTAGCTTCAGGCCTCTCCTTATAATTACCTTCAAGTGCATGTGAAGACGAAACATGGATTATGTCAACATCCCCAGAAGGTCGTTCAGGATCTAAAGAACCAGACTCAATGCTAGTGGCGTGTTCCAACTCTGAAACAGTCGGTGGATTCTTAGGACTTGCGTTTGCTGATCTAGTTTTCTTTGCTGTTTCAGATGGAGTGTCAACCTTTCCCCTTTTATCATTTGAAGCAGCTGGTTCTCCAACACCACCTTCTTGCTTTTTGATTGGCAAATATGAATGGGTCTTTGCAGCAGAATTCTGCTCCTTTTTCATTTTCTTTTCCGATCTCCTACCCACATTTTCTGACATCTGTTGAGTTTTTCCAGTTTGATTCAACTGCAAACTTTCCTCCTCATTTTGTAGTTCTTCAATTGGCAGATCTGGTAGGCTCTTCATGGTTGAGCTTTGACTCTTTTTCACTTTCTTCATTGATTTCTCACCCATATGTACTCCATTTTCTCGAGTTCTGTCCACCTGAGTTAATGGTGGAAGTTCTGCGTCATTTTTTCTCACATTATTACCTTCCCAATTAGCATTTACTGGAGAAGTATCCACTGACTCTTGTATTGCGGCTTCGTTTCTTTCATTGTGAGACAAGGTGCTCTCGTCTTTTTTATTTTCATAGCTCAAATGATCATCAAAAGCTGAACAATGCGCAACTGAAGAATTTTCAACTGCAGTATTATCTGCACTCTCCATGCCTGATGGATTCTGATTCCTTCCAGCAGACTTCTTGGCCCTCTTTTTTATCCTCCCCTTGCCACCAGAATTTCCTGATCCCATGATCCCATTGGCATTGGACAACTTAGCTGAAAGCACTGGTTGTTTAATATTCAGATCAGATTCATCCTGATGCAAAGGTTGGCACCTTTTAGACACCATTGCTTCAGGAACATGGTTCTGTGACAACTCCCTGTCCTCCTCAATTTTTTCGGTCTGACCGATTTCAAACTTTTGTACATCAGGGACACAAGTTTTCTGTGCAGAGTGATTAATGCCTTTGTTTGTGTTATGAGCCTCTTCGACGACAAGTGGAAGAAATTCTTTCGCATCATTGTCACGGTGCTTCATTGGATTTGTTCCTTTCACTCCTAATCCAGCAACTTGTTCATTTGCATCACTTTTGCCTTCTACATTGCTAGCATCAGGTTCACATATTTCCGTACCTGCAAAAGATTAGAATTAAAGTCAGTAACAACGGAGCTCTTCNTGACTGAGAAGAATGGTTTACTAAAGAAAATGTATTAATGGCCACGCTCATATTGTAAAAGTACAGTCAATCATGTATTATATTGACCAGGCACTAAAATGGAACAAATGATGAAAGCACTTGCTAAGGAGTTACCTCAATTATTTATCTTTTAAAGTAAGAGGGCAATTCATCAGAGAGTAAGCACAAGACACATTAAATACACAACGACAATATTAAACACTGATATTGGACATACCATTTCTTCGTAAGTCCCAACTTGACTGGGTTTCCCCTTCCGAGTAGCCTGATGAAGATGAATTATTTGATGGGGTGCAGGTGCTGGCACTAGAATTTACAGTCCCATTTTCATCAGCAGAACTCTCATCACTACCATCCATAAAAATTGACCCTGGTGTAGTCAACAAACTCTTCTCACGTTCTAAATTGTTCTTGCCAGAAATTTTTCTAGCTGCCACATGATGCCTTTCGTCCCTTTTATTTGGGAGTGACCTTGCAGATCTTCTTGAGCTTGGGCTTGATGCAGCTGAAGAATCACAGTTCCACTTTGGAGAAGCAAGGGCAGGCCTATTGGTCTCAGCACCATTCTGAACATGATGCTGTCTGGCTTCTTGAGGAGTTCTGATTCCATGATTGTCAAGAAAATTTGNAGCGTGTCAGAGGGCGGACAACTAAGACTGATAATCAAGTCGAGTTTTATGAGTTTAAGTTAAGTCTATGAGCTTAAAAATTTATTAAAGCTCAGCTAATTTAGAAAATTAACCGAATTCAAACCCAAAACGGCCCAAATCCAAATAACTCAGCTATTTTATATATAAACGAGCCGAATTTTATAAAATTAAAGAAAACGAGCTTAAAAAATTATTTAACCTCAACTCCTTTAACTCAGCTCAATTAAATCCTATCCAACCTAAACCCGAATAATTCAACTCAATTATCAATCCAATAACTAGCAGGGGTTACATTGACTAGTGTCCCTTCATTGTTTTTTGTTCTTGTACAAGAAACCAAAATTATAAGCATATAAAACTGGCAAAGTGCCTTAATTCAAAACCTCGTTGGGGCCTGTTTGGATGTTTATTTTTTGAGGAGGTTTTGATTGAATTTATAAAACCTTTCCAAACCTAGCCCCAGCCCTAGTCCCACGGATGCACATGGGATTTGATAAAAAACCCTACCAATCTCATATTTAGTAAGAGACATAAATACATGTAAAACTCATTAATTCATGTCAAATCATATTCCTCAATTTATTAAAATATCTATTATTGGGTGAATAAAATAATAAATTTTTAAATAAAATAATCTTTTTGTCAACAAATCCAATCTCACATTTGAAACTCACCCCGCCATGGATTTCATCAAACCCCCATTTGTGGGTTTTAATCAACTATTTATTATGGGCCGATAGCGGGCCAGAATTCTTTTACCAGCCTCAAATTTTGAACGAAACATCAGTTTAAAACGTGCATTAAACTATTTTTACAAAACCCATCCTTTAAATCTCTTCTAAGCCTACATACCAAACATGCCCAAAAGCAATTCAAAAGGCCTGAGGTCAAAAGAGAGAATTTCTCAAGGGAAGGAGGATAATACATCACTACCCAAGCAAGACAAATCTATATTTGATCAGAGGATGATTCCTTGACTGTCTGGAACAACATCGACTGGCTGGCNAGTTTTGATGTCCCTTTCTGATCGTGTTGCTTCTTTGACCATGTCAGCTGGACCAACTTCGTTCAGCTGTTGGCCAGGCACAAAGTAATGCTGGAAGTTGATCCTATCTGTTTCACACTTCAAAATTTCCATCTGATTATCAGAATCGACCTTAGCTTCAGGCCTCTCCTTATAATTACCTTCAAGTGCATGTGAAGACGAAACATGGATTATGTCAACATCCCCAGAAGGTCGTTCAGGATCTAAAGAACCAGACTCAATGCTAGTGGCGTGTTCCAACTCTGAAACAGTCGGTGGATTCTTAGGACTTGCGTTTGCTGATCTAGTTTTCTTTGCTGTTTCAGATGGAGTGTCAACCTTTCCCCTTTTATCATTTGAAGCAGCTGGTTCTCCAACACCACCTTCTTGCTTTTTGATTGGCAAATATGAATGGGTCTTTGCAGCAGAATTCTGCTCCTTTTTCATTTTCTTTTCCGATCTCCTACCCACATTTTCTGACATCTGTTGAGTTTTTCCAGTTTGATTCAACTGCAAACTTTCCTCCTCATTTTGTAGTTCTTCAATTGGCAGATCTGGTAGGCTCTTCATGGTTGAGCTTTGACTCTTTTTCACTTTCTTCATTGATTTCTCACCCATATGTACTCCATTTTCTCGAGTTCTGTCCACCTGAGTTAATGGTGGAAGTTCTGCGTCATTTTTTCTCACATTATTACCTTCCCAATTAGCATTTACTGGAGAAGTATCCACTGACTCTTGTATTGCGGCTTCGTTTCTTTCATTGTGAGACAAGGTGCTCTCGTCTTTTTTATTTTCATTGCTCAAATGATCATCAAAAGCTGAACAATGCGCAACTGAAGAATTTTCAACTGCAGTATTATCTGCACTCTCCATGCCTGATGGATTCTGATTCCTTCCAGCAGACTTCTTGGCCCTCTTTTTTATCCTCCCCTTGCCACCAGAATTTCCTGATCCCATGATCCCATTGGCATTGGACAACTTAGCTGAAAGCACTGGTTGTTTAATATTCAGATCAGATTCATCCTGATGCAAAGGTTGGCACCTTTTAGACACCATTGCTTCAGGAACATGGTTCTGTGACAACTCCCTGTCCTCCTCAATTTTTTCGGTCTGACCGATTTCAAACTTTTGTACATCAGGGACACAAGTTTTCTGTGCAGAGTGATTAATGCCTTTGTTTGTGTTATGAGCCTCTTCGACGACAAGTGGAAGAAATTCTTTCGCATCATTGTCACGGTGCTTCATTGGATTTGTTCCTTTCACTCCTAATCCAGCAACTTGTTCATTTGCATCACTTTTGCCTTCTACATTGCTAGCATCAGGTTCACATATTTCCGTACCTGCAAAAGATTAGAATTAAAGTCAGTAACAACGGAGCTCTTCTCCTTTTTTCGAGACCTGTGGACATAACAAAGATATTTAGAAAGAAAAAGCAAAAAATTGCCGGCATGGCATATACAGTGGGCTCACCGGGCAATATATGGTGTTCTTTGTTCCCTTCAATCTCTTCGTCAACAGGTTCACTCTGTTTTTTCTTCTGAGAGATTCCAGAAGGTTGAGAAAGTCTCTCCTTCTGGATTCTTTCTGCAGGAACAGTCGTGGCATCAGATAACTTAGCTGAATTGATTTCTACATTTTCCTCAAAGCTCTTCTCTTCCCCAACTGCTTGTGCAGAAGGATGGACAACATCAGTGACTTGATTATGGGGAATTGATAAATCCTTTCTTCCTTTCCTCGTCCTCTTCTTCCTGCGTGGACTGGTTTCCAAATGGTCACCATCTGAAGGTTTAGTAACTACACTGTCTGAAGTAGCGTTTATCATTTTCCTGTCATCCCCACTAGAATTATTGGGAATTATAATCTCTGGCTTAGATATCTCTTTACTAGAATTCGAAATTAAGGCTTCTTCTTTTCCCAAAGGGTCTCCACAGGCTTCTTTACTTTTTATCTTATGCTTTTTCTTTGCAGAAAACTTAGGTTGCGAAGCTTCTTCAAATGTGTTATTGCCTTGCACATCACCAACCCTACTCTTAGATGTTTCATTATGGCACCCATTTTGTATCCTGGAGACTTCAGCTGCCCTCTCTTGTAGACTGTCTTTCCTATGCAATCCAGATTCTGACCTCTCACTACCCTCCAAAGATGAGGTCTTGCAAAGTTNTTTTTTCGTATGCAATCCAGATTCTGACCTCTCACTACCCTCCAAAGATGAGGTCTTGCAAAGTTCATCACCAATGTCTTTGTTTCCCATTTTCACTTCATTTGAAACTTGCCCAACAATATTTGGTTCTGATATATCCTTACTGGATGCATGAATAGACCCATATTCATCTTTGAAAGGATCTTCGAACACTACATCTTCATTGAGCTGCTTCTTAATCTTCTGTTTTTTCTTTGAAGCAGTTCCAGCTCTCAAAGATTGTCCCAGCGAATTATTGCATTGAACACTGCTAATCCCATCCACGGAATTGTCACCCTTGAGCATTGCAGCCATTCCTGGAAGTTTATTACCTTCGCTGACAATATTATACTTCTCTTGTATTNGAACACTACATCTTCATTGAGCTGCTTCTTAATCTTCTGTTTTTTCTTTGAAGCAGTTCCAGCTCTCAAAGATTGTCCCAGCAAATTATTGCATTGAACACTGCTAATCCCATCCACAGAATTGTCACCCTTGAGCATGGCAGCCATTCCTGGAAGTTTATTACCTTCGCTGACAATATTATACTTCTCTTGTATTTCAAGATCTGATCTCTTCTCCTTGGAGAACAAATCTTTGCAATGGTCACCACTCATAGCAATCGCTTCCATCTCCATATCTTTTGAAGCCTCTCTACAAGAATCCCCTGGAATAGACTTGTTGGCTATAGAAACTTCCCACTTTGCACATTGGGTGCTCACAGGGTGCAGCAATGATGACTGGTGAGCAACTACAATTTTTTTGGAAGCATCATTTGCAAGAACAATGTGTCTATCAACAGTAGTAGTATTTGTGATGCAGAGTAAGGATAGTTGGTTGCTAACCTTCAGCTTGACAAGAATGTTCGTTTCCACTGGGCTGCTTTAAACTAGAAACATCAGCAAAAAGAAACCAATTGTTCTTAGCCCCTTCAAATGCACTCCTTACAAGCATGGACTCTGACAGGTGATAGAAGTGCCTCTTGCGCTTGACCTGCCAAAATCACAACACCTTGTCAATGTGAAGGATATAGTAACAGGAAACTTTTTGATAACCTTTCAATGCATGTTGAAGAAACGTACCTTTAGATCATGGATTTTTATCTCCCCTATTTTAGGGAAGTACTGGGGGTGTTCAAGCATTATCTTTTCTGCATGCCAAAAGTGAAAAAATTAGAAATTATTAGTGATTCAATAAACAATGTATTGATGCAAAGTTGATGAGTGCTTAACTTTGACACTCCAAATTGACTTTACGCCAATTGTTGTATAATCTTTTCTACTATCAATTTCTTCTGAAGCACCGCTCAACTCGTACTTCTATGAGAAAGCAAGCTCTATTTGCTTCAAATAGGACTTCCATACCAGGTTTATTTAACCAAGGAGACAGTCACAAGCCAAAAGCCAACTTCTCTCTCTCTCTCTCTCTCTCAATCTTTCTACTATTACCTATAACTGAAGTTATGTGAGTACACATACACATGTATTAATCTTGGCATCCCAAAAAACCATTACAACTTTCTGAGTGGATATGTTGGCATGTAAGTATGTATGCACATAATGCACTAGAGTTCATTTCTATCCATCGCTTACCTTCCAAGCATACTAAGAAGCAAACTAAATGAGCTACTGTTGGAATTTTGGGCTTCATAAACCAATTGTAAAATCAAAAACATAATAACCAGAATCATACAACAAAGTTAAGACATCAACTTGCATCAAAAGTATATAAATAAACGATAAATCAAAAAATGCCCTCCTTTACAACAGTTATATTTCTGTTCGAGAAAGCTCAGCTCAAAAAACATCATTGAATCAAACCACTTATATAGTTTTCAATCAATCCTAAATCATATCACATTTTTCTTTCACTCAAACCTAAATCACTCTCTCACTCTCTCTTTCACACAGGAGAAGCAACTTCTAAGGAAGAAAAAAGAGGAGATAGAGGAGGTTGAACTGGCCAGACAAAATAAAGTAGTTATGACTTTTGATCTGGTTGGCCGCAAGGTTGTATATCTTTACCTCCTGGACTATCCTTTTATGTGAATTTTTTTTGGGGTCTGCATGAATTTTTTTCTCCATTCAACTCCAAGTAGATTCAGGTATATGTGCTCTGATTACATTGTTCTTTGCAATTACGTAGTTAAGTTCCCCTCTCTCATCCTGGACCTTTGATTTTATATACCCATACTTTGTAATGAAAATTTTGATACCTTTTACTTATCTCATGGATTTATGACCAGCGCCATCTCAGTATTATTATTATTATTATTTTGATACCTCTTTGCTGATAATTTCCCGTCTTCATCTTTCTGCTTCCATGGAAATGCTGTATTTCATTTGGAAGACTTGTTTCTCATGTTTTTCAATATAGTTTTCAATCAATCCTAAATCATATCACATTTTTCTTTCACTCAAACCTAAATCACTCTCTCACTCTCTCTTTCACACAGGAGAAGCAACTTCTAAGGAAGAAAAAAGAGGAGATAGAGGAGGTTGAACTGGCCAGACAAAATAAAGTAGTTATGACTTTTGATCTGGTTGGCCGCAAGGTTGTATATCTTTACCTCCTGGACTATCCTTTTATGTGAATTTTTTTTGGGGTCTGCATGAATTTTTTTCTCCATTCAACTCCAAGTAGATTCAGGTATATGTGCTCTGATTACATTGTTCTTTGCAATTACGTAGTTAAGTTCCCCTCTCTCATCCTGGACCTTTGATTTTATATACCCATACTTTGTAATGAAAATTTTGATACCTTTTACTTATCTCATGGATTTATGACCAGCGCCATCTCAGTATTATTATTATTATTATTTTGATACCTCTTTGCTGATAATTTCCCGTTTTCATCTTTCTGCTTCCATGGAATTGTTGTATTTCATTTGGAAGGCTTGTTTCTCATGTTTTTCAATATAGTTTTCAATCAATCCTAAATCATATCACATTTTTCTTTCCAAAGCCAATAATGTATTGTAGAGCTTAATCATAAAAAGCATAAGCCCATGCGACCCTTCAAACATTAACTCAAGAGCGCGCAAACAGAGACACACATGCATATATTCAGTTGTGCAAGTACAATCACAATAAGTAAGTAACAAAAACAAAGAGTGGAACTAAGATTACTTTTGAAATCGAAGACAGTCTCAGAATTAGAGACGATCGTAACAAAGTGGGTATCGAGATTGGTGTCGATGAAGACCGTGTGGTAATCAGCTGCTGCCGGCATTGTATCGTCGGATTCGGACTCACGAAGCCGCTTCGCCATTGTTTGTAGGTGTGAGATGAGCAGAGACCACCGGCGAAGAAACCAGAATTCGTGCTGAGAATCAGAGCACGAACCAACCCTTTAAAGGGTTTTGTAGCGCTTTTCCTGTTGTCGGGAGGGAGGGTTTACTACGCAGGGGTGCGTAGAGCGCCACAATGGATGTTTTTCGCTCCCAGACACCGATTGGCCGTTGAGGTTAGCAGTCGGTGGTTCGAACTTGGTCGTCTGACCCAACAAAAGAAAAAGTATCGATGGGCCATTGGAAATTGAGCTTACTTTCAGCCCAAGTATGAAATTTACAGGCCCACCAAGCGATAGCAAACCTTATACATCGTGGGCTTTGCTTTTGACCACTTTTACCATACCATACCAGAAAAAAAAAGTGGAATGCATTGCTGGCGTTATCGAACTGTGGACTTCCTATCAATCTAANCCCAAGTATGAAAAAAAGTGGAATGCATTGCTGGCGTTATCGAACTGTGGACTTCCTATCAATCTAATATACGAATTTGAAAATAATAGGATCCACTGTTGTGAATAATAAGTGGATTGAGTAATAAGATTAAGGGCATTCTATTTTGCGTAAGCATTTAGATGATTTAGAATGCGACCTGGCATACTTGAAAGGCCTAAAACATGCATGGAAAATAAGGTCAAATTTACCCCAAAAAATTGATTCAAAAATATATTTGACCTACAATTTTAGAGCATGTCCGATGAAAATTTTATCTACCAAATAATGAAATCCCGCATATAAAGTAAAAACGACTCCCATAAAAAGTACATAACAAAAACGTGCAACCACAATAAATATATTATGAGAGTAGCAATAGCTAAGATAATACCATTCCAATCCCTTCATATTTAATGAAACTTTAGATTATACTCTCCTTGTTTCTAAAAATACCTTCCATAAATTATAATGACACCCTTCTAAAACTTCAAAGGATACCCTCCTCATTTCAAATAATTTTTTTTTTTTGTTATAAGTTGTTCAAACTTGTGTAAACTACTCCTTTGAATTCAAATACTATAATTTGAGTGGGTTTAGAACATGTCTCCTGAGGAACAAGACTGATTGACCCTTAACGGAAATAAAAAGTGTTGANTTTTATCTACCAAATAATGAAATCCCGCATATAAAGTAAAAACGACTCCCATAAAAAGTACATAACAAAAACGTGCAACCACAATAAATATATTATGAGAGTAGCAATAGCTAAGATAATACCATTCCAATCCCTTCATATTTAATGAAACTTTAGATTATACTCTCCTTGTTTCTAAAAATACCTTCCATAAATTATAATGACACCCTTCTAAAACTTCAAAGGATACCCTCCTCATTTCAAATAATTTTTTTTTTTGTTTATAAGTTGTTCAAACTTGTGTAAACTACTCCTTTGAATTCAAATACTATAATTTGAGTGGGTTTAAAACATGTCTCCTGAGGAACAAGACTGATTGACCCTTAACGGAAATAAAAAGTGTTGAACATATTACCGATAGACATTATTTTCGGGATTACCTTATATCTATTCTAGTTTGATAATTGTTAATCAAACTCGTTCATTGTATATAAGGGATTCTTCACTTATTAATCGTGAATGATGCGTCAATAAGAGAATTGAAGATAAAAATATATTAGAAAAGATCTGAATTCGATCATCTGGACGCAGCAAATTAAGTCGTAGGAGCTAAACAATTCCATTATGTCGTCCTCTCGTCAAGTTGATCAGTTGTAACTTCAATTTTATTTTGTGTTAATTGTCTACACCATATCGATAAACAGAAATACATAAAACATTGATAAGATCATCAGGCACAACATTTTCGATCNAAGTCGTAGGAGCTAAACAATTCCATTATGTCGTCCTCTCGTCAAGTTGATCAGTTGTAACTTCAATTTTATTTTGTGTTAACTGTCTACACCATATCGATAAACAGAAATACATAAAACATTGATAAGATCATCAGGCACAACATTTTCGATCAATCAGGTGTCCGAATCAGAGTTTATTATTCAACAAGCTTTTCCCCTCCGGCGGATTCCGATAGACAGACGCCAAGCATCAAGAACAGCTTCAGGCAACAAGGAGGCGAAGAACCACTGCACTGAGTGGCCCCAGTAAGGCATGCACCGTGCTTCGTAGCCTATCTGCCGCACTGCAGCTCCAGCGTAATTTTCCGCCGATGGCACGAACAGTGACGATTTCTCTATCAGTGCAACTTTTGAGGTCATTTTGGTTGAGACATATAGTGGTACCTACATTGATCAGGGCCCTCAATCTACGTTAGATAATTGAGGAACCAAAAAAAAAAAAAAGTGCTAATCATGTGATAAAGAAAATAATTTCAGTGGGTTGAGAGTTTTTGTAGCATATCGTAAACTCGAACGTCTTTGTTCGACAATTATATATAATTCTCGAGATTAAGTAACGTAGATTGTGAATCCAAACTTAGCCCATGTTTCCACCACAAACCAAACTCCAACCCCACCACTCTAGTATCTTCTTTAATTAACCAACCATCTCACTCTTTCTCTAGGGCTNAAACCAAAAAAAAAAAAAGTGCTATTCATGTGATAAACAAAATAATTTCAGTGGGTTGAGTGTTTTTGTAGCATATCGTAAACTCGGACGTCTTTGTTCGACTATTATATATAATAATAATTCTCGAGATTAAGTAACGTAGATTGTGAATCCAAACTTAGCCCATGTTTCCACCACAAACCAAACTCCAAACCCACCACTCTAGTATCTTCTTTAATTAACCAACCATCTCACTCTTTCTCTAGGGCTTGCTTTTAGTCTTTCTATCTACAATAGACCAACCATGTCACCGGATCCAATCCAAATCCCTTCGTGTATATATATATATATATATATATATTCTAATTCTTTTCTAGGCAGATCATTCATAATTAATTAGTGAGGACCTACTTGTTATATATATATATATAATTTGTATATACTACATTAATACCTGGCACTGAACATCTATCCCCAAGTTTTTGTATTCCATGTATAAACAACTGGACAATTGATCAATGTACCTGCATGTCCATTTCACCATCTTTTGAATCAGAAGAGAGACTTTGAGAAATGAAAAAAATGTTTAAACCAAAATTCAATATGATGGTCTGTTTAGAGATGATTTTATTAGGTGAAAAGTTATAGTTTCAAAAATTTTGTATTAAATTCAGAGTTAAAAATGTTAGTCAACCCAATCCTTTCATTAAATAANTTAATACCTGGCACTGAACATCTATCCCCAAGTTCTTGTATTCCATGTATAAACATCTGGACAATTGATCAATGTACCTGCATGTCCATTTCACCATCTTTTGAATCAGAAGAGAGACTTTGAGAAATGAAAAAAATGTTTAAACCAAAATTCAATATGATGGTCTGTTTAGAGATGATTTTATTAGGTGAAAAGTTATAGTTTCAAAAATTTTGTATTAAATTCAGAGTTAAAAATGTTAGTCAACCCAATCCTTTCATTAAATAAAATAATTCAGTCTAATACAATACAAAATGACAAAAGATGAGATTAAATAGAGTATTAGAATAATACATAATTTTATCTAATATTTAGCAATACAAAACATAAACATTAGATAGTAATTATTTAATCAAATCAGTTGTTTGGTTAGAGAATTTTATTTCATTGTATTAATGTTAAATTAACAAAAATACCATCAATCAGTGTTTGTTACNTTTTGTATTAAATTCAGAGTTAAAAATGTTAGTCAACCCAATCCTTTCATTAAATAAAATAATTCAGTTTAATACAATACAAAAATGACAAAAGATGAGATTAAATAGAGTATTAGAATAATACATAATTTTATCTAATATTTAGCAATACAAAACATAAACATTAGATAGTAATTATTTAATCAAATCAGTTGTTTGGTTAGAGAATTTTATTTCATTGTATTAATGTTAAATTAACAAAAATACCATCAATCAGTGTTTGTTACATTGATGACAGCTTAATTTTATCAGTTTAAAGGTTATAATAATAAATATATAGAATAATATGTTTAAGTTGGATTATAATATCACCTCTCTTGGTGATATTAAAATCTATATAATAAAGTACAATACAATTTAAATCTCAAAAGATAATCAAAAAGATTTTTACTATTCATGGTTGAGATCTCTTTAAATTTTTCTTTAAAGTTAATCTGACGGCTAATATTAAAACCTCAAATTTAATAGAAAAAATATGTTTAAAAGAATATGTTTGGAGTGACTTTTTAAAAGTATTTTTAGAAATTATTTCTTATAAGTACTTTAAAAAAAATAGTGTTTGGAATCGTCCTCCCACGACCTCTACCACCACCATGCCCACCCCACCCCACCGCTGCCGCCACCACCACTATTGCCACCTTACCACACCCACCGCCCCACCAACACCACCACCATCACCACTACCACCATCGTCACTGTACCACCATTATCTCTACCACCCTCATTGCCCCATCACACCATCACTACCACCACCACCATCATCACCCACCATTGATTGCTTGCATCGTCGTTCACTGCCACTGCTACCACCCACCACCATCATCATCTTATTCTTATATTTATTATTATTACCACCATCATCTCACTGCTACCGTCAGCACCCACCATTACCATTGTTGCCCACCGTCGCCCACCGTCACCCATCACCACTCGCCATTTCCCACCATCGCGATCAGCCACTGTCACCCACCCCCACCACACCTACCACCACCACCACTTGTCATCGTCTACCACTGCAGCCACCCACTGTCACCTACCCCCACCACACTTACTATCGCCACTATTTGCCGCCACCCATCACACTGTCGCCTAAAAGCACCCATTGTTGCCCACCACCACCATTGTCACTGACCACCACCATTGTCGTTGTCCCACCATAACCAACGCTAACCACCAGCACCGTCGTCCACCACCATCGTCGTCGTCAACCACTGTCGTTGTCCCATCACAACCATTGCTAACCACTNATTAAAACCTCAAATTTAATAGAAAAAATATGTTCAAAAGAATATGTTTGGAGTGACTTTTTTAAAGTGTTTTTAGAAATTATTTCTTATAAGTACTTTAAAAAAAATAGTGTTTGGAATCGTCCTACCACGACCTCTACCACCACCATGCCCACCCCACCCCACCGCTGCCGCCACCACCACTATTGCCACCTTATCACACCCACCGCCCCACCAACACCGCCACCATCACCACTACCACCACCGTCCCACTACCATCACTACCACTACCACCTCCGCCCCTCCAACACCACCACCATCACTACCACTACCACCGCCGCCCTACCCCCAACATCCCTATAACCATCACCGCACCCTACCATCATAACTACTGTTATCACACCTTACCACCATCGTCACTGTACCACCATTATCTCTACCACCCTCATTGCCCCATCACAACTATTACCACCACCACCATCATCACCCACCATTGATTGCTTGCATCGTCGTTCACTGTCACTGCTACCACCCATCACCATCATCATCTTATTCTTATATTTATTATTATTACCACCATCATCTCACTGCTANTAAAAGAATATGTTTGGAGTGACTTTTTAAAAGTATTTTTAGAAATTATTTCTTATAAGTACTTTAAAAAAAATAGTGTTTGGAATCGTCCTCCCACGACCTCTACCACCACCATGCCCACCCCACCCCACCGCTGCCGCCACCACCACTATTGCCACCTTATCACACCCACCGCCCCACCAACACCGCCACCATCACCACTACCACCACCGTCCCACTACCATCACTACCACTACCACCTCCGCCCCTCCAACACCACCACCATCACTACCACTACCACCGCCGCCCTACCCCCAACATCCCTATAACCATCACCGCACCCTACCATCATAACTACTGTTATCACACCTTACCACCATCGTCACTGTACCACCATTATCTCTACCACCCTCATTGCCCCATCACAACTATTACCACCACCACCATCATCACCCACCATTGATTGCTTGCATCGTCGTTCACTGTCACTGCTACCACCCATCACCATCATCATCTTATTCTTATATTTATTATTATTACCACCATCATCTCACTGCTACCGTCAGCACCCACCACTACCATTGTTGCCCACCGTCACCCACCATCACTCGCCATTGCCCACCATCGCGATCAGCCACTGTCACCCACTCCCACCACACCTACTACCACCACCACTTGTCATCGTCTACCACTGCAGCCACCCACTGTCACCTACCCCCACCACACTTACTATCGCCACTATTTGCCGCCACTCNCTATTGCCACCTTACCACACCCACCGCCCCACCAACACCACCACCATCACCACTACCACCATCGTCACTGTACCACCATTATCTCTACCACCCTCATTGCCCCATCACACCATCACTACCACCACCACCATCATCACCCACCATTGATTGCTTGCATCGTCGTTCACTGCCACTGCTACCACCCACCACCATCATCATCTTATTCTTATATTTATTATTATTACCACCATCATCTCACTGCTACCGTCAGCACCCACCATTACCATTGTTGCCCACCGTCGCCCACCGTCACCCATCACCACTCGCCATTTCCCACCATCGCGATCAGCCACTGTCACCCACCCCCACCACACCTACCACCACCACCACTTGTCATCGTCTACCACTGCAGCCACCCACTGTCACCTACCCCCACCACACTTACTATCGCCACTATTTGCCGCCACCCATCACACTGTCGCCTAAAAGCACCCATTATCGCCCACCACCACCATTGTCACTGACCACCACCATTGTCGTTGTCCCACCATAACCAACGCTAACCACCAGCACCGTCGTCCACCANTACCGTCAGCACCCACCATTACCATTGTTGCCCACCGTCGCCCACCGTCACCCATCACCACTCGCCATTTCCCACCATCGCGATCAGCCACTGTCACCCACCCCCACCACACCTACCACCACCACCACTTGTCATCGTCTACCACTGCAGCCACCCACTGTCACCTACCCCCACCACACTTACTATCGCCACTATTTGCCGCCACTCATCACACTGTCGCCTAAAAGCACCCATTGTTGCCCACCACCACCATTGTCACTGACCACCACCATTGTCGTTGTCCCACCATAACCAACGCTAACCACCAGCACCGTCGTCCACCACCATCGTCGTCGTCAACCACTGTCGTTGTCCCATCACAACCATTACTAACCACCATCACCGTCGTCCACCACCACCGCCGTCAACCACCATCAACCACGGCTGCCACTACCATCATCATCACTTAAACCCCACCCACCACCATCACCGTTGTCACCCACGACTGCCACCACCACTACGGTTGTCGTTACCCATTACAACTATCATCATTTTCCACCATCACCACTGTCGCCCACCACCACTAATACCGTTCACCCCCATTACAATTGGTACTTACATTTCTTTATCTCTCATTTATATTTGTGATTTGATTTTAGATGTGCATACAAATATGTTTATTGTTGACATTTTTTTTGTTGCTCTGTGCCTTCAGGTACGGGGAATAACTAGTACTTCCATAATACAAGTCTATCGTATAAAAAATATACGATAAATATACGATTAGTATATATTTTTAAAATTAATACGGTATCAAATTTACTAACTAAACAAAGTATTAGATTAAATAAAAAATAGTATAATTTATTATTTAATCTCCTCATAATACATCTACCAAACAACCACTAATTATTTGTGTGGTGAGAGAAGACGTAGAAGTTGGATGTCTCTTTCTAACATAAATATTTGTATTTCCTTGTGCATATAAAACATGCACTTTGTAAGTTGAATGTGAGGTTTTACAAAGTAATCCTACGAGAAAACTTTTGGTTTGAGTGTGTATATCATTTTTCTGTTTTGCTTATCTTTCAAAAATAAAATAAAACCCAAAACCGTTTAAGTTTTTTTTAAAAAAGTTAAAAAAGTCTATTTTTAGTAACTTTCTAACTTTTTTGATTTTTTATGTGAAAATAAAAAATAATTACATACATGTATAGTTTATGCATAATAGTTTCTAAAATATATATTTCAATTTTTTTACATCATTAATAATATTTTATAGATATAGTAAACTAAATATTTATGTGGGACCCGCGACAAAAACACCAAAAAAATCAAAATAAAATTTCATAAAATCAACTTCTTAAATCAGTCTAAATAAATTTTTTTGGCTGATTTAAAAAACTACCGCATAAACTTGTCCCGGAGTCCAATTTCAAACAGACTTGACTTATTTTATTCCAAAGCCTATAAAATCAACCTATTTCAACTAGCTCCAAATAAACTCAATGTCACATGATGAGATGGTCGAAGTAAATTTGGGAAGTTTGGGTAGGTGAGTTTGCAAACATTTTCCTAAGAATGTTGAAGAGAATTTTCAGGTAACTCATCCATCCTTCATGGAAGATACCTTTGCATCTATATGTATATCTATATATATTATATACTGCTTTAAAAGGTTACTAAACCCAAAAATATTTTTGTGTCATCATTACCCTCAAACAATATTATGAGGACCATTTTATCATAGCATAAATATATAACAATAGCGTTCAATTAGTAAACCTTTCACATTCTGCCTTCAATGACTGTGGTGCAAAGTATGCACCGGTTGATCTAAATAAGACAACTGTTAGATTTCTACAATTAATTTCTCTTTAAGAACTTTGCAACTTACTGTCTTCCGTCCATTTTTGATAATGCATTTGTCCACCAATATATTGAAAGATCGGCTAATACATTGAAATGCATTTGTCCACCATCATTTTTTTACTTAAGAAGTAGTCTAGTTAGGTCTTGTTTGGTCCACTCTTATAAGTTATTAAATGTTCTTCTCGTTTTTTAAACAAAGTGTTTGTCATTATAAGGTCATATACTATTGTAAACTTTAAAATACTCTCTCTGGCTTCATTTCGATCACTATATACATAACTATCATGACTCCTCTCATATTGTGTCCTATGTTTTTCTACATGTCCATTGAAATCTCCAAATATGATTATCTTTTCTTTTATAGGCATATATTGAACTAATTCATCAATTTGTTCCCAAAATTAGTTTTTAGTATGTTCTTCTAATCCTACTTGAGGTGCATAAGCGCTAATCACATTAATTATATTCTCTCTGATTACAAGTTTGATAAATATAATCCTCTCTCATTTCTTTTTAACTGCTACTAAGCTATCTTTATGGCCTTTATCTACAACTATTCCTACTTCATTTCTTCATCTATCCTTTCTTATATAGTAAATCTTAAATTCTCTATTTTCTATCTCACTTGCCTTCTCACCTAACTACTTAGATTTTTTGTAAGCATGATATACTAATTTTTCTCCAACTCATAGTGTCTACTAATTATATTGTTTTGCCAGTAAGTGTACCTATGTTCCATGTTAGTAATTTAAGTCTATTATCGTGAACTAACTTTCTTACCCCTGTGAGTGGCACCTTACTTAATTTGTTGCATCAGTCGAAGAGCTCTTTCTTGTAGTCAAATGTAGTTGGGTTTGGTCATTTCAGCACAAGTTCCACGNTTTTGCCATTATAAGGTCATATACTATTGTAAACTTTAAAATACTCTCTCTGGCTTCATTTCGATCACTATATCCATAACCATCATGACTCCTCTCATATTGTGTCCTATGTTTTCCTACATGTCCATTGAAATCTCCACATATGATTATCTTTTCTTCTATAGGCATATATTGAACTAATTCATCAATTTGTTCCCAAAATTAGTTTTTAGTATGNCCATCACACTGTCGCCTAAAAGCACCCATTGTTGCCCACCACCACCATTGTCACTGACCACCACCATTGTCGTTGTCCCACCATAACCAACGCTAACCACCAGCACCGTCGTCCACCACCATCGTCGTCGTCAACCACTGTCGTTGTCCCATCACAACCATTGCTAACCACTATAACCGTCGTCCACCACCACCCACACTCACCACCACCACCGCCGTCAACCACCATCAACCACGGCTGCCACTACCATCATCATCACTTAAACCCCACCCACCACCATCACCGTTGTCACCCACGACTGCCACCACCACTACGGTTGTCGTTACCCATTACAACTATCATCATTTTCCACCATCACCACTGTCGCCCACCACCACTAATACCGTTCACCCCCATTACAATTGGTACTTACATTTCTTTATCTCTCATTTATATTTGTGATTTGATTTTAGATGTGCATACAAATATGTTTATTGTTGACATTTTTTTTGTTGCTCTGTGCCTTCAGGTACGGGGAATAACTAGTACTTCCATAATACAAGTCTATCGTATAAAAAATATACGATAAATATACGATTAGTATATATTTTTAAAATTAATACGGTATCAAATTTACTAACTAAACAAAGTATTAGATTAAATAAAAAATAGTATAATTTATTATTTAATCTCCTCATAATACATCTACCAAACAACCACTAATTATTTGTGTGGTGAGAGAAGACGTAGAAGTTGGATGTCTCTTTCTAACATAAATATTTGTATTTCCTTGTGCATATAAAACATGCACTTTGTAAGTTGAATGTGAGGTTTTACAAAGTAATCCTACGAGAAAACTTTTGGTTTGAGTGTGTATATCATTTTTCTGTTTGGCTTATCTTTCAAAAATAAAATAAAACCCAAAACCGTTTAAGTTTTTTTTAAAAAAGTTAAAAAAGTCTATTTTTAGTAACTTTCTAACTTTTTTGATTTTTTATGTGAAAATAAAAAATAATTACATACATGTATAGTTTATGCATAATAGTTTCTAAAATATATATTTCAATTTTTTTACATCATTAATAATATTTTATAGATATAGTAAACTAAATATTTATGTGGGACCCGCGACAAAAACACCAAAAAAATCAAAATAAAATTTCATAAAATCAACTTCTTAAATCAGTCTAAATAAATTTTTTTGGCTGATTTAAAAAACTACCGCATAAACTTGTCCCGGAGTCCAATTTCAAACAGACTTGACTTATTTTATTCCAAAGCCTATAAAATCAACCTATTTCAACTAGCTCCAAATAAACTCAATGTCACATGATGAGATGGTCGAAGTAAATTTGGGAAGTTTGGGTAGGTGAGTTTGCAAACATTTTCCTAAGAATGTTGAAGAGAATTTTCAGGTAACTCATCCATCCTTCATGGAAGATACCTTTGCATCTATATGTATATCTATATATATTATATACTGCTTTAAAAGGTTACTAAACCCAAAAATATTTTTGTGTCATCATTACCCTCAAACAATATTATGAGGACCATTTTATCATAGCATAAATATATAACAATAGCGTTCAATTAGTAAACCTTTCACATTCTGCCTTCAATGACTGTGGTGCAAAGTATGCACCGGTTGATCTAAATAAGACAACTGTTAGATTTCTACAATTAATTTCTCTTTAAGAACTTTGCAACTTACTGTCTTCCGTCCATTTTTGATAATGCATTTGTCCACCAATATATTGAAAGATCGGCTAATACATTGAAATGCATTTGTCCACCATCATTTTTTTACTTAAGAAGTAGTCTAGTTAGGTCTTGTTTGGTCCACTCTTATAAGTTATTAAATGTTCTTCTCGTTTTTTAAACAAAGTGTTTGTCATTATAAGGTCATATACTATTGTAAACTTTAAAATACTCTCTCTGGCTTCATTTCGATCACTATATACATAACTATCATGACTCCTCTCATATTGTGTCCTATGTTTTTCTACATGTCCATTGAAATCTCCAAATATGATTATCTTTTCTTTTATAGGCATATATTGAACTAATTCATCAATTTGTTCCCAAAATTAGTTTTTAGTATGTTCTTCTAATCCTACTTGAGGTGCATAAGCGCTAATCACATTAATTATATTCTCTCTGATTACAAGTTTGATAAATATAATCCTCTCTCATTTNCACCCACACTCACCACCACCACCGCCGTCAACCACCATCAACCACGGCTGCCACTACCATCATCATCACTTAAACCCCACCCACCACCATCATCGTTGTCACCCACGACTGCCACCACCACTACGGTTGTCGCTACCCATTACAACTATCATCATTTCCCACCATAACTATTGTCGCCCACCACCACTAATACCGTTCACCCCCATTACAATTGGTACTTACATTTTTTTATCTCTCATTTATATTTGTGATTTGATTTTAAATGTGCATACAAATATGTTTATTGTTGACATTTTTTTTGTTGCTCTGTGCCTTTAGGTACGGAGAATAACTAGTACTTCCATAATACAAGTCTATCGTATAAAAAATATACGATAAATATACGATTAGTATATATTTTTAAAATTAATACGGTATCAAATTTACTAACTAAACAAAGTATTAGATTAAATAAAAAATAGTATAATTTATTATTTAATCTCCTCATAATACATCTACCAAACAACCACTAATTATTTGTGTGGTGAGAGAAGACGTAGAAGTTGGATGTCTCTTTCTAACATAAATATTTGTATTTCCTTGTGCATATAAAACATGCACTTTGTAAGTTGAATGTGAGGTTTTACAAAGTAATCCTACGAGAAAACTTTTGGTTTGAGTGTGTATATCATTTTTCTGTTTGGCTTATCTTTCAAAAATAAAATAAAACCCAAAACCGTTTAAGGTTTTTTTTAAAAAGTTAAAAAAGTCTATTTTTAGTAACTTTCTAACTTTTTTGATTTTTTATGTGAAAATAAAAAATAATTACATACATGTATAGTTTATGCATAATAGTTTCTAAAATATATATTTCAATTTTTTTACATCATTAATAATATTTTATAGATATAGTAAACTAAATATTTATGTGGGACCCGCGACAAAAACACCAAAAAAATCAAAATAAAATTTCATAAAATCAACTTCTTAAATCAGTCTAAATAAATTTTTTTGGCTGATTTAAAAAACTACCGCATAAACTTGTCCCGGAGTCCAATTTCAAACAGACTTGACTTATTTTATTCCAAAGCCTATAAAATCAACCTATTTCAACTAGCTCCAAATAAACTCAATGTCACATGATGAGATGGTCGAAGTAAATTTGGGAAGTTTGGGTAGGTGAGTTTGCAAACATTTTCCTAAGAATGTTGAAGAGAATTTTCAGGTAACTCATCCATCCTTCATGGAAGATACCTTTGCATCTATATGTATATCTATATATATTATATACTGCTTTAAAAGGTTACTAAACCCAAAAATATTTTTGTGTCATCATTACCCTCAAACAATATTATGAGGACCATTTTATCATAGCATAAATATATAACAATAGCGTTCAATTAGTAAACCTTTCACATTCTGCCTTCAATGACTGTGGTGCAAAGTATGCACCGGTTGATCTAAATAAGACAACTGTTAGATTTCTACAATTAATTTCTCTTTAAGAACTTTGCAACTTACTGTCTTCCGTCCATTTTTGATAATGCATTTGTCCACCAATATATTGAAAGATCGGCTAATACATTGAAATGCATTTGTCCACCATCATTTTTTTACTTAAGAAGTAGTCTAGTTAGGTCTTGTTTGGTCCACTCTTATAAGTTATTAAATGTTCTTCTCGTTTTTTAAACAAAGTGTTTGTCATTATAAGGTCATATACTATTGTAAACTTTAAAATACTCTCTCTGGCTTCATTTCGATCACTATATACATAACTATCATGACTCCTCTCATATTGTGTCCTATGTTTTTCTACATGTCCATTGAAATCTCCAAATATGATTATCTTTTCTTTTATAGGCATATATTGAACTAATTCATCAATTTGTTCCCAAAATTAGTTTTTAGTATGTTCTTCTAATCCTACTTGAGGTGCATAAGCGCTAATCACATTAATTATATTCTCTCTGATTACAAGTTTGATAAATATAATCCTCTCTCATTTCTTTTTAACTGCTACTAAGCTATCTTTATGGCCTTTATCTACAACTATTCCTACTTCATTTCTTCATCTATCCTTTCTTATATAGTAAATCTTAAATTCTCTATTTTCTATCTCACTTGCCTTCTCACCTAACTACTTAGATTTTTTGTAAGCATGATATACTAATTTTTCTCCAACTCATAGTGTCTACTAATTATATTGTTTTGCCAGTAAGTGTACCTATGTTCCATGTTAGTAATTTAAGTCTATTATCGTGAACTAACTTTCTTACCCCTGTGAGTGGCACCTTACTTAATTTGTTGCATCAGTCGAAGAGCTCTTTCTTGTAGTCAAATGTAGTTGGGTTTGGTCATTTCAGCACAAGTTCCACGACCCTCTGCAGTTTGTCTACAGGTATGGGACATGAAAAGAGTCTGCAAATTAATTAACTAAAAAGAACTACACCCTTACATAATTTTAGGACTTAATCAATTATAGTTATTAAATTAAAATTAAATTTTTATAACATTTCTGAAAAAGAAAATTATAAAAACAATTGAGTGTAAGAAGTTCCACCACTGCAAGTCTAAAAAGAATTAAATATGCACAATCGTATTTCGTTGCTAGAGACTTAGTTTTGTGACTCGAATCCTTTACATTCGTTTTTAACATAGCAACTTAACCACTACACAGAACTTATTTTTATACTGCCTGCTGGGAAAGTATCAAAAAATTTGTTATTTGGTTTACATCTCATAAACTATTTTTCTATTTTCTAAAATAGTTTCTGGAAGAAAAAATGTTTAGTTAGGTTTTTTTTTTTTTTGAAAACTAAGAGCAAAAAATAGGTATATTTAGAGAATAAGTTAGAACAAGTTAGAGAGAGAGAGAGAGCGAGAGAGAGAGAGGAGATATACGCTTTGGTAGCAGCATAGATAGCATAGAGAGGATGAGAAGGAACAACAATGGCAGCACCAGAACCAATATTAACAATTGCACCTCTCCTCCTTTTGATCATTCCCGGTAGAACAGCTCTTGTAACCAAACTGGTACCCACCAAATTCACTCTCACCACATTCATCCACACTTCCTCTTCAACCTCATGAAACAACCTAGCTTCTGAATACGTAACCCCCACGTTATTAATCAACACACCCACCTCCAACCCTTCAATGGCCGCCTCCATCTCTCTCACTCCGGCCGCCACGTCGCCGGAAAAGTTCAGCACAATAATCTTGATCTGGGTATTCCGATATTGAGCATGAATTTCAGTTGAAACTTCATTGAGCTTGTTGAAATTTCTACTCACTAGAATTAAGTTTAGACCTTTCTGGGCTAGTTTGAAGGCGAAGGCTTTGCCTATGCCATCTGTTGAACCAGTGATGAGTGCCCATGAGCCATAGTTTCTGAGATTCTTTGGAGGTCTGAGGAAGGTGATGAAGACCCATTTTAGGAGAGAGAAGGATTTCCTGAAGAGGAAGAGAAAACCAAGAGAAGAGAGAAGAAATATCCATGGAGAAATTGTTTTTTTTGGGTGATCAATGAAGTCTGAAAGCATCATTCTTTGTGCTTGGAGGTCAGAGAAATAATGATCCTTGGATTACTAGTTCAATAAATGAATGTGATTTCATGTGTATATATTTTCTCCCTTGTATTTTGACTTATGAATTAATGGATCGAATTTTAACATATTTGAATTTAAATTTGATTTTAAAAGTTCAGCCCGATAATTCAACGAATTTTATATTCATAAATTATATCCGAATCTGTTAATAATCTGAAATTCAATCCCAAAAATCTAATCCAATCTGAATATCTTAATTAATTAAATTTTAATAAATTATACATAAATTTTTTAAAATAATCACTTAATTGTTTTAAGATTTATATAGAAATCTTTCTAATATTATAGTTAAAAAATTAAATACTCAACTTATAAAAGTACAACAATGATCAAGATTGATTCAATCTTCATCTATTTTGATCAAATATACAAAATTCATCCTAAATTTTTTTTTACCGCTCATCTTTTCTCCACAACTCTCTGTGTCAGACAACTTAATCAACCATCAACACTCTTCACTATGTCAAATAATTCTATTAATTCACGCTTACTTGTCTCTTATCTCTCTTATTTTCACACTCTTTTATTTTAATNTATCCTAAATTTTTTTTTACCGCTCATCTTTTCTCCACAACTCTCTGTGTCAGACAACTTAATCAACCATCAACACTCTTTACTATGTCAAATAATTCTATTAATTCACGCTTACTTGTCTCTTATCTCTCTTATTTTCACACTCTTTTATTTTAATTTTAAATTGCATAATTAAAAAAATTCTGTTATTTAACATATAGATATTATATAATTNTGTCTCTTATCTCTCTTATTTTCACACTCTTTTATTTTAATTTTAAATTGCATAATTAAAAAAGTTCTGTTATTTAACATATAGATATTATATAATTATTACTAACATATAAATAATTTGGATCAGATTGAGTTCGATCATAATTACGTCGGATATATGTACNACATAATTAAAAAAATTCTGTTATTTAACATATAGATATTATATAATCAATATTTGATTTTTAATATAGTAGAGTATCTTTAAATACGTGATTATTACTAGCATATAAATAATTTGGATCAGATTGAGTTCGATCATAATTACGTCGGATATATGTACATCTAAATTTCAAATCGGTATCTGTGGAAAAATGAATTGAGGCTAGCAAGGGACCACAATGCCTTTTAATAAAGCCAATACTCGGTGAAAGAGAGACATCAGCAGCATTCATGAAACCAACGCCCGTATAATAACTACTTTCCGTAAATGGATATTTGCAGTAACTTTGTGTGTTTGTATAAAAAAGGTAGGAATTAATTCTTTTTTGATTTAGAAATTAATTTTATTATAAATTAAGAATAAAATTAAAACTCAATCTCGCAAAATTAAATCTTAATTTGGTGAGAGACTTCACTAATGTGGTATTCCTATGTACGTTTTTTTTTTGTTTAGCGGTTAAGAAAGTCTATGCCAATTTATGTGCACTTCGATTTGTTCTCTATCCGATCTAATCAAATACAGGTCATCCACGCTGAGATTAAGATATTCATGTAGGATAAATCTGTCATAACCTGACCCCTAAAGGGTTATTAAGATTTGAATTCAAAATATTTAAATTTAAAACTCGTCTCTTATTACCACTTGAATTCCTTGAAGTTTTCTGCGTAAGTTGTATTANACTTCGATTAGTTCTCTATCCGATCTAATCAAATACAGGTCATCAACGCTGAGATTAGGATATTCATGTAGGATAAATCTCTCATAACCTGACCCCTAAAGGGTTATTAAGATTTGAATTCAAAATATTTAAATTTGAAACTCGTCTCTTATTACCACTTGAATTCCTTGAAGTTTTCTGCGTAAGTTGTATTACTAGTTCTACTATGCATTTTTGCATTTATGGGTCAGAATTCCAGAATTTTTTTAATTTTTCTTTTAGAATTCCAGAATTCATGTATAGGAACTTTGTCATTTTTAATTTTTGAGTCATATTCCTATATCTTTGTGTATTATAATTAAAAAACATTTAATCAAGATTATGTTTGGAGGGAAAGGAAAAAAAAAAAACAAAGTTGGGGTAAATTTTAAACCAATTGATCAAAATAGATAAAAATAATAATTGAATAAATTTTAACCGTTATTGTACTTTTATACATTAAAAATTCAACTTCTTAATTATAATACTAGATTAATGACTACTATTTTTTTTTAAAAAAAAATTATTTCAAACACATAATTACTCATTTACACAACATCTATAATATAAAACAGGACAGACTTCAATAACCCCATTCGACAGTCTTAAATAGACTCATCTAACGGAAATCAATATCCCTCTCAAAACTATTCACATTAAATTTTACCTTCATTTTTTCACTCTTCACTCTCTCTCTCTCTCTCTTTCTCTATTAGGTATCTTCACTCCTCACTTATTCAAATTAACCAGTTGGTTTACGTTATATCGTGCCTGAAAGCACGAATTACCCTTAATATAAATAAAAACAAAGAACCATCACAGAACAAATAAGCCTAGTCTTGGCGTGGATGCAAAGCTACCTATGACTGGACTGAGAAATGAATTAATTAAGGTGCGTATAAACTGGTTCAAATCACTATTGAACTACATCACTGTTATATTATTAAATCAATAAATTATATCAATGTTTTAGATTCCGGTAATATTACTCTTTCAAAAATCATTGGCTTACATAAAATTGATTGAGACTTAACATAAATCATTGGTTAGGTTATGTGGTTTGCACACAAACCATTCTTTTTAAAAAAAATTTTGCAATTCTAATATAAACCTCTTGCCATCAAATTTTCCTAAAAATTCATCAGGAGCGAAGATGGTATCATACCAATTTTTTTTCCAATCATTAATCTTGTTTTGATTTATTTATAATTGTTAATTGTGAAAATAAAAAGAATAAAATACAATAATAACAAAATATAAAAAGATAATAGGGTAAATTAAACTCACACCCCTTGACATTTGACTTTATTATATGGACATTCTCTCACATTTCAAAAATTACACTTAGACCCCAATGGTTAGACGGAGTTAATTCTCTTAATAAAAAGACTAATTTGCCCCTCTATTTAACGCAAACTCAAACCCAAACTCAAACTCCAAACCCTATCCCTAAACCTAATCTTCGCCTCCTCTGCACCAGAAATCCCAATGATTCTCTCTCCCCCAAGCGATCCCAATCATCAGTCTTCTCTTTCTCTCTCAGCCCATCTCTGTGTGTGCGTGTATATATGTATATACATACATATATACATACACACATACAAAGAGAGGAAATACTTGCCTGAAATTGCAAAAAAACTGGCAAAAATTGCCAACCCCTCCCCACCATTGCAACACCCTCTAGTANTTATTTCAAACACATAATTACTCATTTACCCAACATCTATAATATAAAACAGGACAGACTTCAATAACCTCATTCGACAGTCTTAAATAGACTCATCTAACGGATATCAATATCCCTCTCAAAACTATTCACATTAAATTTTACCTTCATTTTTTCACTCTTCACTCTCTCTCTCTCTCTTTCTCTATTAGGTATCTTCACTCCTCACTTATTCAAATTAACCAGTTGGTTTACGTTATATCGTGCCTGAAGGGCACGAATTACCCTTAATATAAATAAAAACAAAGAACCATCACAGAACAAATAAGCCTAGTCTTGGCGTGGATGCAAAGCTACCTATGACTGGACTGAGAAATGAATTAATTAAGGTGCGTATAAACTGGTTCAAATCACTATTGAACTACATCACTGTTATATTATTAAATCAATAAATTATATCAATGTTTTAGATTCCGGTAATATTACTCTTTCAAAAATCATTGGCTTACATAAAATTGATTGAGACTTAACATAAATCATTGGTTAGGTTATGTGGTTTGCACACAAACCATTCTTTTTAAAAAAAATTTTGCAATTCTAATATAAACCTCTTGCCATCAAATTTTCCTAAAAATTCATCAGGAGCGAAGATGGTATCATACCAATTTTTTTTCCAATCATTAATCTTGTTTTGATTTATTTATAATTGTTAATTGTGAAAATAAAAAGAATAAAATACAATAATAACAAAATATAAAAAGATAATAGGGTAAATTAAACTCACACCCCTTGACATTTGACTTTATTATATGGACATTCTCTCACATTTCAAAAATTACACTTAGACCCCAATGGTTAGACGGAGTTAATTCTCTTAATAAAAAGACTAATTTGCCCCTCTATTTAACGCAAACTCAAACCCAAACTCAAACTCCAAACCCTATCCCTAAACCTAATCTTCGCCTCCTCTGCACCAGAAATCCCAATGATTCTCTCTCCCCCAAGCGATCCCAATCATCAGTCTTCTCTTTCTCCCTCAGCCCATCTCTATGTGTGCGTGTATATATGTATATACATACATATATACATACACACATACAAAGAGAGGAAATACTTGCCTGAAATGGCAAAAAAACTGGCAAAAATTGCCAACCCCTCCCCACCATTGCAACACCCTCTAGTAGTCTTCCTTGTCCAAAATGTCAATGGTGGTTTTGGGGTTCGATTTTGACAACGGTGGTTGTTGGGTGTGTGTGTGGTGTGGTTGAGGAGGTGGTTTTACTAGATTGTGGTGGTGGTGGTGTGTGTTGTGTGGTTTGCGGAGATGAAATGGAGATGGGGGGGGTTACTTTGTCACTGAAAGTGGTGGTGCTCTATGTATGTGTGTGAAGAGAGAGATAGAGAGAAAGTGGTGGCGGTTTCCATGGTGTGGAGGTGGCGATGGGTGGTGGGTAATGGGTAATGGTGGATAATGGTGCATTTAGGGGCAAATCTAGATTGATAAATAGAATTNGTGGTGTGTGTTGTGTGGTTTGCGGAGATGAAATGGAGATGGGGGGGGGGTTACTTTGTCACTGAAAGTGGTGGTGCTCGATGTATGTGTGTGAAGAGAGAGATAGAGAGAAAGTGGTGGTGGTTTCCATGGTGTGGAGGTGGCGATGGGTGGTGGGTAATGGTGGATAATGGTGCATTTAGGGGCAAATCTAGATTGATAAATAGAATTTACATAAATATGTTATATAATAAAATAAAAAATTCTAGTTTAAATATGAAATATAAAATAGAGAAATGATTAATGAGAGATGGGATAAAATTTTGGGTAAAAAGAACAAATATTTGAATTTTTAAATTTAGTTTTGAAGGGTATTTTTGGTATTTCACAAATTATTATTGATGACATCCACTTTGTCCGTTAACCATTCTAACGCCTGATAGTTGGAGGGGGGTGTGGTTGTTATAAGTTTTAAATATGTAAGGAGTTTTGTATAATTGTTGAAACGNTGCCTGATAGTTGGAGGGGGTGTGGTTGTTATAAGTTTTAAATATGTAAGGAGTTTTTTATAATTGTTGAAACGTGAGGGGTATCTATGTAATAAAGTCAAATGTCAATGAGGTGGTTACACGTGTACGTCATGATGGTCACATGCTTTTTACTTCATTAAGTGTCTATGTCCCAGAATCCAAGTGTACGTCATTTGGAAAAGAGGTAAGACACGGGAGTTGATTGCGGTAACCGGGGTATAGTAACTCCAAAATTTATTATTGGAAAAATTTTAGCCGCACGGCCACGTACATTTTAATTTATCATATCTTTAAAAAATATTTTTTTTATTTTTAAAATTTTCGCTAGCATTCCTTCTCAGATTAAAGGCCTTAACTAAAATACAATTTTATTAAATTATCCATGNACACGGCCACGGACATTTTAATTTATCATATCTTTAAAAAATATTTTTTTTATTTTTAAAATTTTCGCTAACATTCCTTCTCAGATTAAAGGCCTTAACTAAAATACAATTTTATTAAATTATCCATGATAATATATTTTAGGAAAAACTTCATTCACACTCTTTCTAAATAGATATATCTTCAATGATATCCCCTCTGTTTTATAAATTTTTTTACGAATTAAAATTTGATTCGCGAATCAAATTTTAATCAACTCGCATTAAATTTTAATTGGCCTGAATTTTGATATATAAAAAAATATAAATTTTAA
This sequence comes from Ilex paraguariensis, assembly GCA_963454935.2. Classification (NCBI taxonomy): domain Eukaryota; kingdom Viridiplantae; phylum Streptophyta; class Magnoliopsida; order Aquifoliales; family Aquifoliaceae; genus Ilex; species Ilex paraguariensis. Next base: position 87,006 of record CAUOFW020005969.1, read on the forward strand.
TCGACTCAAATTTTAATACGTAAAACATGAATTTTAAATCAATTTGAATTGAATTTTAATTAACACGAATTTTAATAAATAAAAATATATAAATTTTAATCGGCTCGATTCAACACTGATAGCTCAAATTGAGCTCAAATTGACTCGAATTTTAATACATAAAAAAATAGAATTTAATCAGCTCTAAATGAATTTTAATTGACTCAAATTTTAATATATAGAAAAATAAATTTTAATCAGCTCAAATTTTAATATGTAAAAAAAATTATAATTTTTGTAGGTTATTTTATAATAAAAAAATTTAACGCTTTTGTGGGTGATTTATCACTTTTATTAGTGTTTTTATCACTGTTGTGATAACTATTTTATCACTTTTTTTTGGTACAAAAAAAATTACTACTTTTATAGGTGACTTACCATTTTTGTGAATATTTTTACTACTATTATGGATGTTTTTACTACTGATGAAGTAACGTATTGCTCTCTCGGTTANAAATTTTAATAAATAAAAATATATAAATTTTAATCGGCTCGATTCAACACTGATAGCTCAAGTTGAGCTCAAATTGACTCGAATTTTAATACATAAAAAAATAGAATTTAATCAGCTCTAAATGAATTTTAATTGACTCAAATTTTAATATATAAAAAAATAAATTTTAATCAGCTCAAATTTTAATATGTAAAAAAAATTATAATTTTTGTAGGTTATTTTATAATAAAAAAATTTAACGCTTTTGTGGGTGATTTATCACTTTTATTAGTGTTTTTATCACTGTTGTGATAACTATNTAAAAAAATATATTTTAAGCGGCTCAAATTTTATATAGAAAGATTATTTAAGGTTTNAAATTTAACGCTTTTGTGGGTGATTTATCACTTTTATTAGTGTTTTTATCACTGTTGTGATAACTATTTTATCACTTTTTTTTGGTACAAAAAAAATTACTACTTTTATAGGTGACTTACCATTTTTGTGAATATTTTTACTACTATTATTGATGTTTTTACCACCGATGAAGTAACGTATTGCTCTCTCGGTTAACAATAATGGCTAAAACCGGATATTCCACAATAGAGAGATCTTAATGGTCACACTCAAAGGTTATCACCTAGGCGTCGCTTCTTCCTCTATTTGCACAATAAAAAAAAATCATAACCTTATCAGAGTGTATGGTAAAGATTGATCAGGCAGGTAGATTCACATTGGGTCCAAACATTAGGCGTTCTCTCTACACACACACAGTTTTGGTAGAACATTCCCGGTGTACCTCGTTTGGACCCTTGAATAGCTGGTAGAAGACTAAACCTTGCATCAGAAAGCAGCTACATCGTACATGGATCCTTACATGGAATCAATATCAAACTACTTATATTTTCTAACTTCATTCACATATACTATGATTTCTAACTTATTTCTTCATTTACAGTCGGGTTTAAACTTGCTCTTTTACATTGAAAAGCGTTGGTTTAAACTGCAATTTTATGAAAAACCAATAATTGGGAAAATGCATTAGAAAATTACTGTAAATGGAAAATAAAGATAAGAGAATAACAGTTTTCCTACTCCCCTTGCATGAACATTGCAGAAATGGATATACCACTGGACCTACACACAATAAAGTTCTCACCCTTCATCCATGATACTACATGAATCCATCCTGTGATATGCCATTTATGGCAATTTTCTGATGTGTGGTTCTCTCTGCTGTGGTCCTAAATGTTGTTATGGACCACTTGTTAAGAGTAACTCAAAGAGAATAGCTGGCCAAAATATATTTTCTTTATCACACTATCTATTTTAAAGACTAACTTCTACTAATTCAGCCCAACAACGCTTTCTATTTTAACTAACTATTTCAACTAACTTTAACTACAAAACCCACAAAACTCACAAAATCCAAATGCTCAGGTACCCACAATCCAAATATTTTGGTACCCAACACGAAAATCCACAAAATCTAAATACTCAGGTACCCAACTATCCAAATGGATTTTTGCTCTGATTTTGTGGGTTTTTTGATTGTCTTCTCTCTACCCAACACAAAGAGTTGATGAAGATTTTTCAGTTTTTCGGTTGTCTTCTCTCTGATTTGGTGGGTTCTTGCTTTTCGGTTGTCTTCTCTCTACTGGGTGGGGTTTCAGTAGATTTTTGGGTGAGATTTTGTGTNTCTCACCCTTCATCCATGATACTACATGAATCCATCCTGTGATATGCCATTTATGGCAATTTTCTGATGTGTGGTTCTCTCTGCTGTGGTCCTAAATGTTGTTATGGACCACTTGTTAAGAGTAACTCAAAGAGAATAGCTGGCCAAAATATATTTTCTTTATTACACTATCTATTTTAAAGACCAACTTCTACTAATTCAGTCCAACAACGCTTTCTATTTTAACTAACTATTTCAACTAACTTTAACTACAAAACCCACAAAACTCACAAAATCCAAATGCTCAGGTACCCACAATCCAAATATTTTGGTACCCAACACGAAAATCCACAAAATCTAAATACTCAGGTACCCAACTATCCAAATGGATTTTTGCTCTGATTTTGTGGGTTTTTTGATTGTCTTCTCTCTACCCAACACAAAGAGTTGATGAAGATTTTGCAGTTTTTCGGTTGTCTTCTCTCTGATTTGGTGGGTTCTTGCTTTTCGGTTGTCTTCTCTCTACTGGGTGGGGTTTCAGTAGATTTTTGGGTGAGATTTTGTGTTTTTTTCACTGAGATTTTTAGGGTTTTTTTGTGAGTTTTCTCTGTGGGATTTTTTTGGGTTTTTGCTGGTTTTTTTTTTTTTGGGTTTTCCAGTGGGAACCAACAGAGACCAAAGATGGAGAAAGAGAGAGACAGAGATATAGAGAGAGAGGCTTCCGTGCTTGATGAAGACGATGAAGACAACCAAGAAATACCTTGGCGCAAAAACTAGCGATCCCCTTTGCCTCGCCAGAAATAACTAGCAAATTGATGTTATGGGAAATAGCTAGGGCAGATAGCTAGGCTGTTGGAGGAGAAATTTACGAAGACACCATGTAAACTAGCTAAGAAGGGTTGCTCTAAGACCTACCTAACACTGAACTCGAATAAGTTATTGCATCATGAACATTCACTGTCATTTGCGTTGAAGTTCATCAAAACCATATCCACCCCCTCTTTGCTTGCATAGCAATCATCAGCTTTTAGTCACCAAGTCAAATTTGACTTGTTCAGATCGTAACTTGACCTAATGATTTTTTTTTTTTTCAATTTCATCAGTATCATAGACTTTCCCTTACGTAAGGGCTAAAAAAATAGCCGTAAGGTTTCAGAACTTACAATTTTCTAGTTGCGGAGTTGCCTGTACTTCCTACTATTTCTTCAAAATTCATGCAAATCACAGCTACAGAAGGCCCGGGATATCAGATTAAAGGACAGTAAAACAAATCTGTAACATTTAAGTTTACTTAATCTCTCCCGGCTTAAATGGTCTATCCACCAAAAACTACATTTATGGATTTTTCAGCCGAATGTATATCACTGTCAGTGATGTGTTAATCCTTTGAATAATCATCAGACCAACCTTGGTACAGAGCTTCTATTCTTTCACAGCTGAGCACTGTGCTTAAATTTGCAGCAGAAGCAGCTGCTACAATTGTCCATTTTCCAGTTATGTCTTGAAGAAAAATGTGTTCATAGGCCGATGGCTTTGAATTCTGATACACCAAGTAGGAGATACACGACCAATCAGTCCATACACCATACCTGTATCTTTCTTGCATTGCTCCAGGGTCAAACAGCCTCAATTCTCTTCCCATTCCTGGGTGCCTTCCCAGCATCTCGTAGAAAAAGAGTAAGCCTCTCTGTGCACCTCATCCGTAAGTCTGGTGATATATTTTTATAGCAATAGAATCATAGCCAGTTTCTTGTTTTTCATTGCAGCTCTGCATCATGACTATGGCTGCCTGAGTCACTTGGAATATGCTCCTGGTGAAAAGGATCATCTGCACAATGAACAGAACTCAATCTGGGAGAGAAGTTCCAACCTGTCCCCTGTTCCAGTTCAAGGCCAGCTGTTCTCATGTTGGCTTCTTCTTTGAACTTCATGTAGTGCATGGATGACCAGTAATCTTTTGCCAAACTCTAAAAAGGAAAGAGAAAGGAGGAGAAAAAGGCAAAAGCTTGATTAGAAATTAATGCAAATTTATGTCAGAGTAATACAATGCAATTAAATTATCATAACTTGTCCTACTATTGGACTAATACAGGAGAATGCAAGTAGTCATTTTGTATACCCAAGCAAAGAACTAACCATTTGCATCAACTGTATCACCTCATTTAGAACATTTTTAAACAGACCAGGGCCTGCCAAATCTAGAGTAGTCAAAATTTCTTGTCTGCTTCGGTGAGATATATTAACTTCCATTGCTGCACCTATATGTACATGGTTATCCAAAAAAAAAGTCAGGCTGAATAAGTTCGGAAAGTGGGCAAAAATTTCCTCTAGTAATGACTGAATAAACTCGGTGGGGGAAGACATGGGATGATCCAGCAACTCTGAGACCATCCCAACCTACAGTGGTTTACCGTTTTGAGTATCCTCTCCCCCCCCCCCCCCCCCGGGGG
>CAUOFW020005969.1:91656-110441 GCA_963454935.2 Ilex paraguariensis
CCCCCCCCCCCCCCCCCCCCGGGGGGGCCCCATGCAGGCCAACTTCCCCCTAAAACAAACCCCTGCTCAGTTGTGTGTGATACAAAAAATTGTGATCAGTTTCGTCATATCCAAAAATAAAATAACTCTTTTGTTTCTTGAGAGGGGGAGGGAAAAGGGGACTTGAACCCTTACAAATCCTTTATAAGGCAAGGAGTACAACTGAACCAAAGGCCCGTTGGTTAAAAAAAAAAAAAAAAAAACTCATAACCCCAGCATGGAATTGAATTACTTCAACCCTCAAACCCTATACACAAATACAAATAATCGAAAACTGTGTACGTAGTACAAAAGAATTTGCTTTACTTTTCTCAAACTGTATTGCCCTAGACATTTCTCTTGAACATATGCACAAAGTCACCCCATCGCCCATCAAGCACACAAGAAATCATTTGTATTAAACTCTCGTTGGCATAAGACTTGTGGTGGAGGGAATTTATGAAGAAAAGGGTGAAGGATCTTTCAAGAAGAAATTCCCATACATAAGTATTATACCTGAAACTATGTACTTCTCAATAATGTGTCGTGCCATGTAAATTCTTCTTACAGAATCATCAAATGGTATTTTATCAAGCTGTTGCACTTCATCATAAAAATGCACACTCTCCCCAGCCAAGCAACTGTAATTATGAAGCAATAAAAAGTATTATACCTGTCGAAAAACACAATCGAATCGTGACCAAATTGAAACTTAAATTTCATAAGAAATAGAAAACCTGTTTGCAAATGCCATAAATGACTGACGGAATCTTCTGTTCAGAAGAAGTTTATCCAAAGGTTCATTAGGCTCAATGATTGAATCAGGTGCCCTCAGTAATAGTAGCCCACTATCCGGTATGCCCAGAGCCCGGCCCATCGTCTCCAAATCCTGATGTTCCTTTTTCCTTAAGCTCATAAGCGAGACCAGAGGTTGAGAACTTGAAACTGAGAAGAATGCCAAAACAAGAACACTTGCCTGTGAAATAAATTATAAAAAAGAAATGTAAGCTTTAAGAGGAAAATATATCAAACAAGGATAAATCAATATAAGCTGAAGCTGTGGATAAGCTCAGATCTAAATCAACCAAATGGCAGACGATGACTACAAGATGATGAAGTAATAATAATATCAGCATACCGTAACTAATAGCAGAAATCTGGACACAACTTGAAGCCGTCCATTATCATCATGGATCTCATTCAATATGTAAGCAACTACCCATATTCCTGAAAAGAAAGAAGTAATACAAATGCCGAGATCATTAATTAGATAAAGTTTAGTTAGTTATGATTAGCAAGTACTCGAGCAGACATATAAGACCATACTGAACAGAGGAGAACATCAGCACTTCAGTAGCTGAAAGGAGCATGAAGGGATCCATGGAAACTGCAAAATGGGAAAAAACTGCACGAACCAGGGTACAAAACTAAGGCTTCTACAGCCAGATCCAACTTCAAGACAAGCTTCTGAATGTATGTGTACACATCATCAACTTGTATGAAGTTGTGAGGAGTTAAATAGAAGGGTGACAGACCAAAAACACCACTTCCTTGACAGGCATTGCATACTAGTTATTCCACTATACCTAAGTTCAGGTCCTATTTTACTCTCAGAGGAATAGCCTTAGGCAAAAAAAGATTCTAAAATTAGAGTCAAAGGTTTGTACTTTAGCAACTTCTTAACTTTCAAGTTTGCACCCCCTGGGATGGGTAACGATAGGAAAATTCTCCAAGCCATTTGAAGTTCAGAAACGCACAATTTGGCTCATATTGTTCAGACTTTGGAAACAAAGGACTTTCAACCTCCAGAAATCTTATGTCATGCCACTGCTTGTCATTCATGAATGATCATGCTTGAATTTTTTCTAAATGTAGGAACTCAAAGAGCTAGCTAGACTAGGGTAGCCCGGAATGAACTTTGAATGAGGTAGTAAAAAGATATAATAGAATGCAACTCAATAAAAAATATCGCCCTTGGGAACAAGGATCAAAATTTTGATTCGTTACATTGTTCGGTCATATAGGAAACAAAAACAGAATATGAATGAATTTCAAAGACATTCGAAAACATTGGTCACAATATACCGAAACAACTTGAAACATTTATTGGAGGTAACATTTTGAAATATACCGAAACACCTCAAATTATTAGAGTTCAATTAAATCACTAATTTATTTCGTTCTCTTTAGAAATGGAAACATTTCGATTGTTTCACAACGAAATTTTGATTCTTGCTTGGTAAAGCACAATGGAGGAAGAAGATTCATGTAGCCAACTTCAAATAATCCGGAATTCAGGATAAATCTTTCTTGAGTTGAGAAAGAAACTCAAAGGGCATTCAATGTCCTCCTATCCCCCCCCTCCCCAATAAAAAAAAAACACAATTTCTATCTCTAATAAACTTAACCTATTCTTTTACGATTGTTTGTCACAGTAAGGTCAATCATTTCTAATATATTTCAAATTGTCAATCATATATTTACCAAAACCATCTGATTAATGCATTGAATTCAGATTTAGCAAGCTTTCTTAATTATTGGACATACAACATCAATTAGTTCATCTATGATCTCCCTTATAAACTACATAAATTCTTGAAGAATGAATGCATCTGAATGTGTTGTTTTCGCTCCTTATGGGGTGTCACCTCCAAATTCTAAATTGACAACTAGAAATTTTACTGGATATCCTAAAACATAACACAGCATAGACATATTTTTTGCATGCAATTGCTACACAAATTCTCTTTGTTTTTGGGGTGTTGGGTAACATCTACCACACTCAGGATTAAACACGTTTTCCCAGGAAGGATGTCTTATACATATGACAAATCAAACCAAAATGACCACAAATAGGTGTACTTTCGCTGCTTACTTAACTTACTTTAAAAGATGGCCCTTTCTCTGTTTAATTGAAATTATTGGTAACAGCAAGTATCAATAAGTGGGGAACGCCATCTCATTCATGAAAACATACAATCTTTCCTAGAGTTCAATGAAAACATATAAAAAATCAAAGGAAAACTAGGAGCACGAGGTATTTCAGGATAATGGAAAGACACATACCAATGGAAGAAGAGGAGACAAATATTCCCTGCCAGAGATCTTTGAGTTCATGAAATCTGAACTCTATGTGATGAATGGCCCCTGTAAAACCAACCAAAGTGGCAACATATAATGTGTGAAGACAAATAACTGGGATGATCCACTGAGTCCCCATGTGGCATCGATCGTTTAGCGGCTTTTTCATGTGAATAACTACAACAAAGATACTTTGATATCAAGAAGAAGCAATTCGCGGAATGTTTAAGAAAAATAGCAAGAAAAGAGGGGGGAAAAGAGAGAAAGAAAACTATAGATCGTCAATCAGTCATAAGGATCCCATAAATTAATGGCAACTAGTTGTCAACTAAAGATTCAAGTGAGTAGGCATCACAACAATGCAGATCAAAATATCTAGGTTAATGCATATTTTCTTTCCAATTGAATATCTGGTGATTATAATATGTAAGAGTATGTCCCCCCATTGATCTCTTTTTTTCTTAGAAAATCCATTTTACTTCCTTATTCCAAAGATTTCTTCCCAACTGTATTAATACATGATAGACACCAGTTCAATGTTGTTCAAGCCCAAGTTTAGCCCACAATATTTGACATCGATGACAAAACCACAACATGACTCTTTTATTTAAACTAGCAGCCTTGATGATCCCAAAACAGTAGGAATGAGGGCTCTTTAAGTTTTGAAGTTTCAACAAATTTATATAATACTGTTACATGGATGACCTGGCCTCATGAAATGTTTCGTAGACTTCAAGATACAGTATTCCAACAGCTAGATATGGTAAATAAAAAGATAAAGATCAAAACAACTACATCTATAAGCTATAGAGACACGTCAAACACAAGTAATAGGAGACATAAGAAGATAAATTTAAAGAGCTGAATTAGTTATAGGTTACACATTATGTTAACAAATTCAATTCAAAGTAGTGAATATCCAATAACAGAAGTGATTCAACAGAGTGACTCTTACATGCAGATCCAGCAATCCAAGGCAAGATAATCAGCGGAAGAAGAATATAGGATCTAATAGTTGGTAGACGCCTCCTGGAATATTAAAAAGAAATGATTGACGAAATATTATTCAGATAATTAGTTTCTCTTAAGGCCTACAGCCCATTATCAGATTCCTAAGGTTAAAAAAATTGTCGACTTACTTGACAAATATGTAATATAGCTGGCAAGCCTGTACAATGCGACAGCTCAATAGCAGCCCAAATCCTAGGGGACCTTCAACCCAGACTGAATTCAAATGTGCATAAAATCAGTCCTTTGTTCAATCAGATTTACAATAAAGCAGTAAAGAAGGCACAAGGGAACTAAAAAGGTTCAAGGAATTGCAAACGGCCTAAATTACCTGCCCAAATGTAGCACGATTGCCACCAATACCTTTTTCTGAACTCCAAGATATTGAGTGCCATCTACAAAGTATGGAACAGTTACTGTTGAAATAAGCACCACTAAGAAACCAATTGCAACAAATTTGACGGTTAAGATGAATCATCGACAAATAATCTAGGTTTTACCACAATAGACAACAAAAGGTTGAAGCTGGCAAAAACTTGAATTGCTGGGATCCAAAAGCTACTGCCTTTAGGACGAGGAACCTTGCGGATTAGAAATGGCGAAGTCGACCGCACAAGAAGCCTACAAGAAAGATATTTTTATGCAACTGCATACATCTATCAAATACCAAGTGCCCTTATCTGCCAGAAGCACCAAGTACGGCATCTGAGTTCAATTAACAAGATATCCCACATATTTGGTTAAAGATTTTATACTCACTCACAGAGAAACACTTAAAAATTTCAACTTTAACTGTCCTACTTGCAATCAAACCCCTAAAAACTAGCAACACAAAGTATACATCACAAAGGTTTTTATAAATACCACTTCTAACAAATACCAACTTCCAATCACCTGTAATTGGTAGCACAACCGAGAAAAATCCTTGAATTACTCATCTACAACAACACCATCCCCGTCAATTGCCCATGNGTTTTATAAATACCACTTCTAACAAATACCAACTTCCAATCACCTGTAATTGGTAGCACAACAGAGAAAAATCCTTGAATTACTCATCTACAACAACACCATCCCCGTCAATTGCCCATGATACTCAAAACAGTGCTGAATTTTAATGGCTCACCATTGATGTCGTATTTATGTCTTAATCAGACTATAACCACCAGCTATAGTGTATAAACAAAATGAAAACCCATAAATGAGGAAGAGAGACGTACAAGATGAAGGAAAGAAGAGAGATGGAGAGGGCTATGTAGTCGCTGGGACAGCCACCTTCTACGGCACAACTGGTCATTTCTGCTGCTCAGATCTCCGGCGGCTGAACTCTCTGCAATGCCCACCAACTGCTTGTAGAAATGTGCAAACTGATTTGTCAACACTATTTTCCACCTAATTTTTGTTTGACCCAAAAAAGACACCCAGTTTAAAACATAAATTAAAGTTTAGGGACTAATTTTACTATTGGTCTTACATTTTTTGGTCCATAGTCGGATCCATTTTTTTTTTATATATTTCATAAGGGAATAAATTCTTTATAATGAAATGACAAGAAAAGGGGTTCATTTGGTATCCTAGAGAGAGAAGTCTCTCTCTCTACTTTTCCTTCTGATTTTCATGAATTTTTTTGCTTTCTTTTTTGATTCTTATCGTTCAATCATGAATGCGGATCACAATTTAAGAGTGATTCCTCCCANGACTTCTCTCTACTTTTCCTTGTGATTTTCATGAATTTTCTTGCTTTCTTTTTTGATTCTTATCGTTCAATCATGAATGCGGATCACAATTTAAGAGNCTCTACTTTTCCTTCTGATTTTCATGAATTTTTTTGCTTTCTTTTTTGATTCTTATCGTTCAATCATGAATGCGGATCACAATTTAAGAGTGATTCCTCCCAAACCACCAGATATAACAAAGAATTTTGTTTCATTGTTCAAGAATCCTTTGATTTCTACTTCAGCTCAAAAACCCTTTTCTTCAGAATTTCAAGAACCTGAGGTTATGAATGATTCTTTGAGAAATGTTGTGTCTGAATCTTCTAAACCCCCTGTCATCTCTACGACTCCTTCTAGATCAGCGAAAAGAGTTGTTTTCAATAACGGAGAACCGGGAATGTATTGGACTGCTGAAAAGACGCAAGAATTGTCGAGCAGCTTTGGCCAAACCCTAATAGGCAAGCGTGCTTATGGGAAACCTTCCTTAGGAGTAATTCGAGAATTTATTGCTACTCGATGGATGCTGAAAGGTGAATTTACGATGGGAATTCTAGACCCTCGTCATGTGTTGATTAGGTTTTCTCTCTATGAGGATTACGTGAAGACCTGGTTAAAAGACGCCACTTACATCGAAGGATTCTTGTTTAGGTTTTTCAAGTAGTTCCCTGAGTTCCAGCCTGGTGTTGAGTCGCCTGTAATTCCAGTATGGGTGTCTCTTCCGAGTTTACCCATTCATTTTTTCAATCGAGACAGCATGAGGGATATTCTGAGTCCGGTGGGAAGGATCTTAGTGATTGATAATTCGACATTGTAGTTATCACGTCCAGGGGTAGCTAGGGTTTGTGTAGAAATACATCTCCTAGCGAATAATCCCCAAAGGTTCTGGTTAGACATGGGTGGTTAGTCTAGAAGATGACAGAGGATCTGTTATAAAAAGGAAGGGAAATATTGCTCTACTTGCCTGAAGCAGGGACATGGAGTTGAGGATTGTAGAAAAGGAAAGAAATTGGAGGGAGCTCGAGTGTCGAATGAGAAGGGGGAGATCCCTATCAAAGAAAATAAAGAAGAGCCTTGGAGAGTAGTTAAAGGTAAAGGGAAGAAACAAGGGAATCGGTTGACCGATATTCAAAAAGGTGAGCTTCTAGCTGCAAAAGAGGGTCAAACACGAGTCCCGAAAGGAGAATAAGATGGTTTTTTATCCATGGGGAATGGTAAAAGTATTATGGAGGAAGTTCAAACGGGTTAGGATGCAGCTTCTTGTTTAGTTGCTGTTCAAAAAGAAGGGGTTGGTCTATAGGAGAGCAGGTGAATCAAGAAACCAGTGCTATAAGGGTTTTTGTGCAGGTGGAAAATGTCATTTCCTCTCCAAGGAAATTATGGGGAGAGGAGTGTGAATTGGATGTGGGTGAATTGCAGGAAGGGAGTATTAAGGTTGCAAATGTACATGTAGAGGAGAATGGGGCTTTGCACATAGTAGTAAACCAAAATTCTGTTCGAGAATTGGAGATGGAGGGGGTTGATGTTGATGGAGAAAAGGACTTAGGAGGTAATTCATTAGAAGGAGAAGATTTGAACAGGCAGTACTCTCCTACTTTAGACTTTACCTTTTTGGTAGATCATCTTTTTGAGAACAGAGATGGAGGAAAGGGGTCTCTAGATGATGATAGGGGTTTGTATGTGTTGAAAAAGCCTCTTGACAGAGGGTATTGCTCTGATCAGGGGAGTTCTAACAGTTGTGAAGTGGCTATGGATACTAAATGTACGGAGTTATCTCTAGCAGAGAAGGGTGGAGAGGTTCAGAATAGGGTAATCCATGGAGGTAAGGTTTCNGAAAGGAGAATAAGATGGTTTTTTATCCATGGGGAATGGTAAAGGTATTATGGAGGAAGTTCAAACGGGTTAGGATGCAGCTTCTTGTTTAGTTGCTGTTCAAAAAGAAGGGGGTGGTCTATAGGAGAGCAGGTGAATCAAGAAACCAGTGCTATAAGGGTTTTTGTGCAGGTGGAAAATGTCATTTCCTCTCCAAGGAAATTATGGGGAGAGGAGTGTGAATTGGATGTGGGTGAATTGCAGGAAGGGAGTATTAAGGTTGCAAATGTACATGTAGAGGAGAATGGGGCTTTGCACATAGTAGTAAACCAAAATTCTGTTCGAGAATTGGAGATGGAGGGGGTTGATGTTGATGGAGAAAAGGACTTAGGAGGTAATTCATTAGAAGGAGAAGATTTGAACAGGCAGTACTCTCCTACTTTAGACTTTACCTTTTTGGTAGATCATCTTTTTGAGAACAGAGATGGAGGAAAGGGGTCTCTAGATGATGATAGGGGTTTGTATGTGCTGAAAAAGCCTCTTGACAGAGGGTATTGTTCTGATCAGGGGAGTTCTAACAGTTGTGAAGTGGCTATGGATACTAAATGTACGGAGTTATCTCTAGCAGAGAAGGGTGGAGAGGTTCAGAATAGGGTAATCCGTGGAGGTAAGGTTTCTTTACCTTTACATGATTAATATTCTTTCTTGGAATATAAGGGGAGCAGGTAAAGCTGCTCAAAGAAGGAGACTTAAGAAGATAATTCTCTTAAATGATGTTTGTCTTGTTGCGATTCAAGAGCCTAAGATTAGTGCTCAGAGATTGCCTGAGTTTGCTAAATTTTTAGGTGTTGAAGGTTTTTGTGATAATGAGCTGGCAGAGAGGTATATTTGGGTGTTGTGGGATGATNGGTTTGCTAAATTTTTAGGTCTCGAAGGTTTTTGTGATAATGAGCTGGCAGAGAGGTATATTTGGGTGTTGTGGGATGATAGAGTGGAGGTGAGGGTTCTATTTACACGTGAACAATCTTTGTCTCTAGAAGGTAAATTTTTACAGACTAAGCTGTGTTAGGTTTCTGTAGTTTATGCAGCTTCTGATTATCTGTTGAGGAGACCTTTGTGGGATCATCTGAGGAATATTATTGTTCCTCCTAATATTCCTTGGATTGTTATGGGTGCTTTTAATTTAGTTTTGGATTCTGCTAAAAGGCTTGGTGAAGCTTCTCCTTCATTTGTTTCTATGGAGGATTTTTGAGTTTGTGTGAATGATGGGGGGTGGTTTGATTGTGGATTTGAAGGCAGTAGATTCANTAGTTTTGGATTCTGCTAAAAGGCTTGGTGAAGCTTCTCCTTCATTTGTTTCTATGGAGGATTTTAGAGTTTGTGTGAATGATGGGGGGTGGTTTGATTGTGGATTTGAAGGCAGTAGATTCACATGGTGTAATGGCCATGAAGGGAGCAGTAGAATGTGGCAAAGAATTGATCGTATATTTGTTAATTCTGTTTGGAATTTGGATTTTGAAAAAACTGAGATCTTGCATTTAGCTAGGGGTGGTTCAGATCATTGTCCTCTTTTGGCCAAGATTCTGGATACTTCGATTATGCCTAGGGTGTCTTATTTTAAATATCAGGAAATGTGGAAAGAGCATACTGGTTTTTTGCCTTTGGTAATTGATGCTTGGGAAGGTGTTTTTTCAAGCAATCCAATTGAGAATGTCTTTTTAAATCTTAAGAGACTGAAGGTACAGCTGAAAGTGTGGAATAAGGAAGTATTTGGAAACATCTTTGATAAGATAAGGACACAGGAAGTGGCTTTGTCGGAAGTTGAGTTAGTTATGGAAAGGGATCCTAGTGCAGCAAATGAGGCAATTCTGGAGGAGAAAAGGAAATGTTTGGATGATACGCTAAGGCTGGAAGAAATCTATTGGAGATAGAAGGCCAATGTGAAGTGGGCAATGGAAGGGGAGAGGAATTCAAAATTCTACCATGCAATTGCAAAAGGTAAGGCAGTCAGAAACAAAATCAAGAGAATTCAAAAAGAGATGGGTGAATGGGTGCATGAGGAAAAGGAAATGCCATAGGTTGCAGAGTCTTTTTTCTCTAATTTGCACAAGTCAAAAGGCAATAGAGTGGATGATCAGGTGTTTTCTGTTATTCCTAAGTTGGTGGATCACAGAGAGAATGTGAAGTTGACTAAGGAAGCTTCTTTAGAGGAAATAAAGGTTGTTGTATTTTCTATGTCTGTTGAAAGTGCCCCTGGGGCAGATGGGTTTTCTGGGGGGTTTTTTCAGCATTGTTGGGATGTGGTTAAAAATGATATTTGGAAAGCTGTTAATTTCTTTCTTAGAGGAGGGAAGGTTCCCAAATCTGCTAACACTACAGTTTTGGTGTTAATTCCTAAGAAAGATAGCCCAATTTCATTTGCAGACTTCAGACCCATCAGCTTGTGTACCTTTTTTTATAAAATACTATCTAAGGTAGTGACCAAGAGGCTTGGCTTGTTGCTTCCAGTGTTGATTTCTGAAGAATGACATGGTTTAGTCCATGGGAGAGGCATTGGGGACTGCATATCTTTGGGGCAGTTTATAGTGAATGAACTGGATAGGAAATGGAAGGGGGAATGTGATTCTTAAGCTTGATATGATGAAGGCCTTTGATAGGCTGGAGTGGAGTTTTTTGTTTCAAACTCTGAGGTGTTTTGGTTTTTCAAAGGAGTTTATATCCATCATTTCGAATTGTTTGGCTAATCAGAATGTGTCCTTATGCTTGAATGGTCAGAGATTTGGTTTTTTTCCTGTTTCGAGAGGATTAAGACAAGGAGATCCTTTGTCTCCTAGTCTTTTATAATTGCAGAGGAGGTTTTGAGCAGGGGTTTATCTATAATGTTTAAGGAGGGACATGTGGAAGCCTATCACACTGGTAGGGGAGGTTTGTTGGTTAGTCATCTGCTTTTTTGCAGATGACACCTTGGTTTTCTTGAGAGGCTATAAGAATTCTATGAGAAGTTTGTTGGGGTTTATGGAGAGGTGTGAAGGATGTTCTGGGCAAAGAATAAGTAAAGGGAAAAGTTCAATGTTTTGCTTGAAACATATTTCTGGGGCTAGGGGTTAGTGTTTGAGTGGAATTACAGGGATACCTGTNATTCTGGGCAAAGAATAAGTAAAGGGAAAAGTTCAATGTTTTGCTCGAAACATATTTCTGGGGCTAGGGGTTAGTGTTTGAGTGGAATTACAGGGATACCTGTCAAGAGGTGTCCTTTTAGCTATTTGGGTTGCCCTTTAATTAGAGGGGGGAGTAGGTTATCATATTTTGATGGGGTAATTCAGAAGTTTAGAGCCAGGATTGAGGGTNGGCTAGGGGTTAGTGTTTGAGTGGAATTACAGGGATACCTGTCAAGAGGTGTCCTTTTAGCTATTTGGGTTGCCCTTTAATTAGAGGGGGGAGTAGGTTATCATATTTTGATGGGGTAATTCAGAAGTTTAAAGCCAGGATTGAGGGGTGGTATGCTAAACTTCTATCTAACATGGGGAGGGTGGTACTTGTACAGTCTATATTGTGCTCAACCCCTGTGCATTTGCTGTCATGTGTGAATCTTCCTAAGGGTGTTTTAGCCAAGCTTAATTCTTTGATGGCAGGGTTTATATGGTCTGGTAAGACAGAAGGAAAGATGAGGCATTGGGTTGGTTAGAATGTGGTGACTAGACCAAAACAGGAAGAAGGTTTAGGGTTGAGAAGATTGGAGGATTTGCAGGCAGCATTCAGGATGAAGCAGGTCTGGGGGATTTTGCAAGGTAAATCCTTATGGGCCAGAGTGTTTTGCCACAAGTTTATGAAGGGTCAGTATTTTATGAGGATCAATGGATCTAGTAGCTTTAAGGGATTTAANTGGGGGATTTTGCAAGGTAAATCCTTATGGGCCAGAGTGTTTTGCCACAAGTTTATGAAGGGTCAGTATTTTATGAGGATCAATGGATCTAGTAGCTTTAAGGGATTTAAATATTTGTTTCCCTGGTTTAAAGAGGTTCTGGACCAATCAAGGGTATTAGTTGGTAAAGGGGAAAAGGTGGATTTTTGGTGTGATGACTGGTTGGGCTCAGGACATTTGCTCAACAAAGTTGCGGGTGTGCCTAGTGTTTTTCCAAAATTGAATGAAGTTTTTGTGAATATGAGGTGGCAGTTTCAGTTAGTGGAGGAGTGTTTGAGTCCTCAGTTGCAGACTGAGATATTAGCAACTAATTTGGTTCTTTCTGAACAGGAGGTTACGAGGGCGTGGAAAGGTGCAGAATTTGGTTTATTTTCAGTTAAGACAGCATGGGGTTTGGTGAGAATGCATAATGAGAAGTGTCCTATTGCTATTTCCATCTAGAAACAGCAAATTTCCCCTAGTGCAAAACTCATTGAGTGGAAAATTTTGAGGAAAGCTCTTTTATTGGATTCTGGCGTACAGGAGGTGGGGGGGGTGCCTTTAACAAGCAGATGTTCATTGTGTTTTAATAGTGGGGAGAATTATGATCATCAATTTGTTGATTGTCCTTATGCTAGAGCTGTCTGGGGTAAGCTGCCTGGAGCTCTGCGATTTTGTGTAGTGCAGGGGGAGAGTCCTATGGTAAGATTTAAGAGATTGGTTCGAATTTTTAAGGGTCTGTCTCTGAGTGATGGAATGATTCGAGCTATTCCTTTATCGATATATTGGAATCTTTGGAAAGAAAGATGTCGTAGGAGGTTTAAAGGGGTAATGAGAAATTCTTATGCTCTGTTTTTGGTGATTCTAAAGAGTCCGAGGTATCAGGTATTTGGTATGAAGCCTAAGAGACCTGATGATGCTAAAGGGAAGGAGGTTCTGAAATTTTTAAATGTGGAAATGGTGTGCAAGGTGGAGGTTAGAGGGAGATAGGTTAAATGGGAGCTTCCTCCTTCAGGTTACTTAACACTTTCTGTGGATTGTGTCTGTCAAGGAAATCCTGGTCCATCAGGAGGTGGAATGGTTTTGCCAAATTCAAAAGGGCTGGTTCTTCTGGCTCAATCATGTTATTATGGACAAGGGTCTAATATGACTGCAGAGTGTCTAGCCTTACTGGATGGCAGTGTTTTAAAACCCGGTCCGGTCTGACGGGTTGACCCGATAAACTAGAACCTGAACCGGGTCAGTTCAGCTATTAGATCGTTTGAGCAAAGGGAGCAAAGGAACCGAAAGAACCCGCTGAACCAGTCAGTTTTGTAATAAACTCGATGACCCGGCCGGTTTGGATCAAATCCGACGGTTTAATTTGGCAGCTATAAAAATGAAGTTGTATGGCAAATTTGTCCAAAATTTTATTTCCTGGCCCTCTTCTCTGGTTCAACGACGATATTCGTCGGTGGAAGCTACCAGCACCAGCAGCACTAGGAGCTCTAAGCCAACAAAAAGAAAAAACCATCCGCCATGGGTAAGGTTCATGGATCTCTGGCTCGTGCCGGTAAGGTGACAGGATGGCCAAGCAAGACAAGAAAAAGAAGCCCCGTGGCCGTACTCACAAGCACATGCAGTACAATCGCCGCTTCGTAACCGCCGTTGTTGGCTTTGGGAAGAAGAGGGGACCAAACTCATCAGAGAAGTAAGCTTGAAAGATGGGTAGTTTGTAGATGGAAGAACGACGAGTAATTGAATGAATTGCTATTTTGACTATGTTATAGCAATTTCTTTTTCTTTTTTTTTTCCCGGGCTGAGCTATGGTAAACCTATGCTTATTTTGTTTGCTATGAATCAGAATTTTTGTTCAAAAAAAAATACTCCAGAGGAAAATAGTAAAGATATTCTTTGATGAATGCTATTATAATATGTTTGCAATTGTGCTATTACTTGATTTGNTTTTGTTCAAAAAAAAATACTCCAGAGGAAAATAGTAAAGATATTCTTTGATGAATGCTATTATAATATGTTTGTAATTGTGCTATTACTTGATTCGAAGATTCATTCAGCTCTTATATTATGCTATTAGTTGATTTGTACTTGTAATTTTGTAGTTGATTATACTATTACGTGTTGGAACTTAGAAATTTGAAGAACTTAATTATTTAATATTGGATACAGTTTTGATGATTTTGTGGTTTTGTTTGATCTAATATACATTAAGCATGTTATTTTTATAATTACTATAATTTTTTGACCTATTTATAATAATTTTTATTTTTTTATTACTTAATCGGTTCGACCAATGACCTGACGGTTGAACCAGTAATTCATTGACCCGGTCATTTTACCGGGTTGACGTCCCAGACGGTTTTTAAAACTATGCTGGATGGGCTNCCTATTTATAATAATTTTTATTTTTTTATTACTTAATCGGTTCGACCAATGACCTGTCGGTTGAACCAGTAATTCATTGACCCGGTCATTTTACCGGGTTGACGTCCCAGACGGTTTTTAAAACTATGCTGGATGGGATTCAGTTGACGAAGGAGCAGATTGGGAATTCTAAGCTGAACATTAAATTAGATTCCCAGGTGTTGGTTAGATTGGTAAGGAAGGAAGTGGAGTGGCCTTGGAAGTTATGGGTTACTTTATCTAAGGTTGTGCGCCTTCTTGAAAACTTGGATCACAACATTTTCCATGTGTACAGAGAGGCAAATGCTACTGCTAATTGTTTAGCCAAATTGGCTGTGCAGAACAGATCTTCGAGCTGCTTTCCCATGGAGTCTTCCCTGCCTGCTGCTGTGAAGATGGTGGTGAAGCAAGACAGGAGGGGTATTCCTATGATGAGGAAATGATTGTAATTTTCAAGGATTTTCTTAATTGTAAATATGAGGTTGTAAGGTTTTTTGAAAAAAAAATAAAAATAAAAAATAAAATTGATTTTAATAATTAAAAAAGGCAAGCCTGTAAATCAAATGTTTACAGGCAGTCAATCAAAGTTTTGAAAACTACACTAAATTATTGGGAATTATCAACATTAATTTGTGTGTCTGTTTATAAGGAGGCAGACCGTAAAATTTTTTTTTTTATTTCATAATCATACTTCACTTTATTATTTTCACAATCAATAGTTATAAATAAATCAAGACAAAATCTATAGCTACAATAGTTTTCATTAGGGTACCGAAGGGATATCATAGGGTTATACCTCATAATCCGTTATAGTCCAACTCATTTTCAAGCCCCCTCCCCCAAACTCACTTAAGGTCGACTTCGGAGTGTGAAGAATGATTACATGAATAATGTGAGGAAACGTAATTGGAAAAAAACGATTATTTTCAATTCAGTTTTAACATTTTATAAAGCGAATTTGTTCCCAAATTATCTTACTACAATTTTATTGTTTTATCGACAGAGATCTCTCATACAAAGTGGATTTGTTAAACAATCATTTGACCAACTTAAAGTAAATCAAGGAGACGAAATCAATCTGCACATCAATATTCTTGTAATATGGGATGTATGGTAAGAAAATAATGTTCCAATGATGTTTTGATCCCAAAATTGAAGTAGCAACATAAATCTCAGGTTTTTCTCTAAATCATCAAGCTGAAAGGGGACTTATTCTTCACAGCACTTCACAGAGACTGGTGGGACATTGGTCATGTTGCAATGACAGCAAGGGNAAGTAGCAACATAAATCTCAGGTTTTTCTCTAAATCATCAAGCTGAAAGGGGACTTCTTCTTCACAGCACTTCACAGAGACTGGTGGGACATTGGTCATGTTGCAATGACAGCAAGGGCATTTTCCTGGACAATCTGCACATTATAAACAACCCAATCTTGTCAGTCCCGAAGGCAAAACTACAATTACCACTCAAATGTAGTTGCGAGAAAAGATTAAAAAGACAATATCATCATAGAAACTGTCCGCATAAAAGATTTTCAGCAGAGAGAGAAATTGATGAAGTTGTTCTTTCATCCTGTTGATGAAGGGACACTTGCAATTTTGATATTAACTTCTACCCCATAAAACTTCAAATTGAAGAGAAGCAAATGGAGGGTTTTCATGAAAATTCTCGATGAATTTGTATAGTTTTGTCCCCAAACATACTTTTCTCCTAGGATTGTTACTCACAGCATATGAATAGTCTCAGAATTAAATTAGATAGAGGATCCAAATAGAAAATTTTGTCGCGTTAGGTCTTCTATTTCGGAGAATTCATAACAATCTTGTAAAGCTAAGGGGGGGTAAACCAGTATTTAGCATGGCATTTAAGCCAATCTAAAGTTTCAAACTTTATGCATAAGACCCTCCAACTAGAACTCTACATGCTGTCATTTTGTTATAGGTTTCTACACATAATTTATAGTAGAAGAGGATGACTAACAAGTTTAAGATTACTGAAATAAAGTTGAAATGGGACTAGAAAATAAGAAAAAAATGAGGTTACTAAAAGCAAAACATTAGTGTGGATGTTACAGAATTGAGTGGGTAGGAGTTTGGTGAAGTTTTCGCTCGTTGAAGGTAAGCACAGGGTGATCACTAACCCCATCAATATGGATTTTAGCCACACAGAGAATGAACAAAAATGCAGACACAATAGCTAGCATCTTCATCTTGGTTTTGATCCTTGAAGGAAAAGAAACTCCTTGTGCTTGATCCATGTCTGTTCTAAGTTAACTTTTAGGGTTAATTATAAATTGTATCCCGAAAGATTATTTGAATATTAATTTGTACCCTTAAAGATCAAAAATTTTAATTTGTACCCTCAAAGATAGAAATTTATATCGATGTGCACCTAAAACTAACTACCATCAGTTTACTGCCTAAAATTAAATTGATAAATTATATCTAGATCCCCTCATATTTGTCACTTAATCATTTGAACCTCTTCACAAAATAATGGGTAATATGGAATTATAATTTTTTATTAGGATAAAATCAAATTTTTTTAACGGTTATAAAATTCTAATAAAAATACTCTCAATCTAAAATGTCCCCCCAATTGGGCATTCAAATAATTATGTTTAAGTGATATATTGTATTGCATATAAAAAACATTATATAAATACCTACATTCTATTGAACATTTAAATGGTAAACTTGATTTTGAACTTTAAAATATATCAAACTCACAAAATAAAGGGTAATATGAAATTATAATTTTTTATTAAGATAAAATCATATATTTTAACGGTTATATTAATAGATATCAATCAAAAAGTGTTACGTGTTACACGTACACAAACGTCATGAGATGTAAGAATAATATTCTAAATGTGAAGGAGTCCAATTAATTAAGTGACAAACATGAGAGGATTTAGGTATAATTTATCAATTTAATTTTAAGCAGCAAATTGACGGCGGTTAGTTTTAGGTGCACATTGATACAAATTTCTATCTTTAAAGGTACAAATTGAGATTTTTGATTTTTGAGGGTGCACATTAATACAAATTTCTATTTCTGAGATTACAAATTAAAATTTTTGATCTTTAAGGAGACAAATTGATATTTGAATGATATTTCAAGATGCAATTTATAATTAACCCTAACTTTTATAACAATTGGTAATAAGTTGTCTTTTATGGGCATTTATGAGGTTACCAAACTTTATTTGTTTGTCATATCTTGGCTAGGCCTATGTGAAATTATTATAGAAGGTGGGTCTAGTAATTAAGACGTGACCGTTAAATTCATTAATGAAATTAAAAAAAAAAAAAAAAGTTCATTGTACCTATAGTGGGATATAGAACCAAATGGTTTGTCGATGTGAGCTAAACAATTTTGATTTTGACTCATGACCACGTTGTTGCCACGCCGTAACCTACACCAACGCTAAATCATTTATTTTTAACAAAATGAAATTCATTTAAAATTAATATTTTACTTAATTAGCGTCTCACATTAGTTTGTTTTTTCATATGAGTATCTCTAATCTTTACTCTAAATTTAAATTTGAGTAAAAAAATTATAAATTTTTTTTCCAATTTTATACTTATACCCATGTCAAATTAAGAGAAACTCATTTTTTTACTAAAATTAATACCCAAATTTTTAATTGTGTAGTTTCACCCTCCTTTAGAGATCTAATAATCATATTTTATCTTTATTTTAATTTCACTTTGTTTTCATTTAAATTTGAGTTCTCTTCCTTTAAATTTGAGTTTTTCCATTGAAGAGGTCTATATCAAATCAAGTTTTTCTCCCTTTTTTTTTTTTACTCAAATTTGAGTAAAAGTTTGAGTTTCCATGGGAGATGGTAAGAGCATCTCCAACCCTTACATTTTTTTAAACACAAATTTAAATTTGAGTAAAAAAATCTTTAAAAATCTTCTTCAATGCTATACCCAAACTCATACCAAAAAAAGGGAGCTTTAAACTTTTATCCAAATCAAAAGAGACTCAAATATTAATCATTTTCACTAATTATTAGATTTCATTCTCCTTTAAAGATCTAATTGTCATATTCTATCTTCTTTTAAATTTGAGTTTGTCCTAATTTAAATTTGAGTTTCTTCTATTAAATTTAAGTTTCTCCATTGGAGAGGTCTTTATCAATTAAGAATTTACCAACTTTTTACTCAAATTGGGAAAAGACATCTCTAATCCTTATCATTTTTTAAATCCAAATTTAAATTTGGGTAAAAAACTACTAAAAAAACTTTTCAAATATTACACTCATACACACATCAAATCAAGAGCAATTTTTTTTTTACTCAAATCTTTAATGGTAAAATTTTACACTCTTTTAAAAATCTAATTATCATATTTTTCCCTTATTTAAATTTAGGTTTATTCTCATTTAAATTTGAGTTCTCTTCCTTTAAATTTGAATTTGTCTATTGGAGAGATCTATATCTAATCAAGTTTTTTACCCTTTTTTAAACTAAAATTATTGTAAGTGTTTAGAATTCCATTAGAGATGGTTAGACCCAAATTTAAATTTGAATTCAAAATTCTTAAAAACCTTCTCAAACATATACCTAAACCCACATTAAATCAAGAGAGACTTAACATTTTACCCAAATCAAGAGAAACTCAAACCTTTATTTAAATCACCAATGGTTATATTTTATTTTTTTTTAAAGGTCCAATGATCATATTCCACCCCTTTTTAATATGGATTTATCCTCTTTTAAATTTGAGTTTGGTCAATTATATTAAATAAAGTTTTTTATTCAAATTTGAATAAAAAATTGAGTCAAGGTTAGAGATGTTCTTAAATAATACATAACATATTTTATTTGGACGAGAGAGAG
>CAUOFW020005969.1:112139-174639 GCA_963454935.2 Ilex paraguariensis
TTGGATATCAATCAATAATTAAACGGTCATTGAACAATGTTTAACATTGTTTTGATTTATATTCTATCAATTTTTTTTAAAAAAATAATGAGCTCATATTATATTTATCAATGTTTTTTTTTAGTTTTTTCTAATTGGCAATTTTTTATGGCATACAGTCTCTTAATGCACATGTATTTATTTTCAATTTTTTTGTTTGTTACGTTGTACCTTTAGGCACAAGTAATTGCTAGTTTTCAATAAGCAAACACCATTATTAGCCTCATCGACATTAATTTGGAGAGAGAGAGAGAGGGGATTACAGATTATGTAAATATGTAAGACTGCATTTATTTCAACAATTCTTACATTTTCGGTATAAAAGAGATTCTTATCTATATAATAAAGTAGAACGATTTTAAATTTTAGAGATAAAGAATAACTCAGATCGTTTTGTAACCAAAAAAATCATCGTCTAATGGACGGCGTTATCCAAAACTGTGTCAATCTATTGACGTTTCAAATCGTTTTGATCCGACGTACCACATTAGCCCTTTTGAAATATTTTTGCTGCTCAAAATTTTTAATTTCCATAATTGACTCCCCTACATTGAATTCGCCTCTTAATCTCGCCAAAATCAATTATGTCCAAATCTAAAATTAACGTTCATATTTAAATTTTGACCACCACTCATGTTGCTCTAAATAATATCATTTATGACACTCAAGAATATTCGATATAATGATGAAACTATATTATTTACTCTTTTTTTCTTTATCACGTGCATCCATCTCGATCTTTTTATCCAATTATTTATGATATCCCCTTTCTCCTCTACCTCCATCTATTTCTTTTTTTGTTCTTCCTCTCGATCTTTGCCCCCAACAAATAGCCACCCAAGGCCGGCCCAATAATNGAAACTATATTATTTACTCTTTTTTTCTTTATCACGTGCATCCATCTCGATCTTTTTATCCAATTATTTATGATATTCCCTTTCTCCTCTGCCTCCATCTATTTCTTTTTTTGTTCTTCCTCTCGATCTTTGCCCCCAACAAATAGCCACCCAAGGCCGACCCAATAGTATGGAACAAAAAATATGGGCTTTAGGCCCCAAAAATTTAGGTGCATCACTAGCCCACGAAAAAACTTAAATCCATTAAATGTTATGTCCTACAAAAAAAGCTCCAAAAAATTAAATCCAATTAAAATTTTTATTGTAATAATTTGTGTTTATAATCCAATTAATAACATTAAAAATTTAGAAATTAAAAAAATAAAAAAAAATACTTAAAAGTNGAAAAAACTTAAATCCATTAAATGTTATGTCCTACAAAAAAAGCTCCAAAAAATTAAATCTAATTAAAATTTTTATTGTAATAATTTGTGTTTATAATCCAATTCATAATATTAAAAATTTAGAAATTAAAAAAATAAAAAAAAATACTTAAAAATCAAATCATATTTACTCCCACCCACTCTCTCTCTCTCTCTCTCTCTCTCTCTCTCTCTCTCTCTCTCTACATCTAGTAAAAAAATAAAAAATAAAAACAAAAAGTTTAAATTAAATATTCTCTCTCCTTCTCTATGGTTAAAAACAAAAACAAAAAAGTTGAAATCTCTTTTTTGACAATATTAACACGTCATTCTTTTGATCGTTTTCATACCACAATAATTTTTAAATTTACTACCATTTGGATATCAATCAATAATTAAACGGTCATTGAACAATGTTTGACATTGTTTTGATTTGTATTCTATCAATTTTTTTAAAAAATATAATGGGCTCATACTATATTTATCAATGTTTTTTTTAGTTTTTCTAATTGACAATTTTTTATGGCATACAGTCTCTCAATGCACATGTATTTACTTTCAATTTTTTTGTTTGTTATGTCGTGTCTTCAGACACCAGTAATTGCTAGAAATTAAAAAAAAATAAAAATACTCAAAAGTCAAATCATATTTACTCCCACCAACTCTCTCTCTCTCTCTCTCTCTCTCCATCCAGTAAAAAAATAAAAAATAAAAACAAAAGTTGAAATTAAATATTCTCTCTCCTTCTCTGTGGTAAAAAAACAAAAACAAAAAGATTGAAATCTCTTTCTTAACAATATTAACACATCATTCTTTTTATTGTTTTCATACCACAATAATTTTTAAATTTACTACCATTTGGATATCAATCAATAATTAAACGGTCATTGAACAATGTTTGACATTGTTTTGATTTGTATTCTATCAATTTTTTAAAAAAATATAATGGGCTCATACTATATTTATCAATGTTTTTTTTAGTTTTTCTAATTGACAATTTTTTATGGCATACAGTCTCTCAATGCACATGTATTTACTTTCAATTTTTTTGTTTGTTATGTCGTGTCTTCAGACACCAGTAATTGCTAGAAATTAAAAAAAAATAAAAATACTCAAAAGTCAAATCATATTTAGTCCCACCAANTTATGGCATACAGTCTCTCAATGCACATGTATTTACTTTCAATTTTTTTGTTTGTTATGTCGTGTCTTCAGACACCAGTAATTGCTAGAAATTAAAAAAAAATAAAAATACTCAAAAGTCAAATCATATTTACTCCCACCAACTCTCTCTCTCTCTCTCTCTCTCTCCATCCAGTAAAAAAATAAAAAATAAAAAAAAAAGTTGAAATTAAATATTCTCTCTCCTTCTCTGTGGTAAAAAAACAAAAACAAAAAGATTGAAATCTCTTTCTTAACAATATTAACACATCATTCTTTTTATTGTTTTCATACCACAATGATTTTTGAATTTACTACCATTTGGATATCAATCAATAATTAAACGGTCATTGAACAATGTTTAACATTGTTTTGATTTATATTCTATCAATTTTTTTTAAAAAAATAATGAGCTCATATTATATTTATCAATGTTTTTTTTTAGTTTTTTCTAATTGGCAATTTTTTATGGCATACAGTCTCTTAATGCACATGTATTTATTTTCAATTTTTTTGTTTGTTACGTTGTACCTTTAGGCACAAGTAATTGCTAGTTTTCAATAAGCAAACACCATTATTAGCCTCATCGACATTAATTTGGAGAGAGAGAGAGAGGGGATTACAGATTATGTAAATATGTAAGACTGCATTTATTTCAACATTTCTTACATTTTCAGTATGAAAGGGATCCTTATTTAGAACATGATCCTAGGCATCGACTACTAAGCTCATTCTTCACGACAGCACTGCATACAGCGGGGAGGTACTACACGTACATCGCATTTACAACAAGCAATTTGGTAGCGGCTGATGCATGCTCCACAATCAAAGAAGCCAAAATTGTCAGTCCAAGTTGATCATAAAGTAAGACCACAATCACAATCTATAACCATCTCAATGAGAATAACACCACTAACCCCACCCCCCACCCCCAAACAAAAAAAAATGATAGTGTCAAGCACCATTCCATCTCGAAAAAAGAAACAAATCCAGTAGATGCTACTTTGTAATACACTTGCAGGTCAGATCAGATGATTAAATCTGTCTGCTCAGCACTTATAGGTAGCAAAGTGATAATCCTAAGCACCAACTGGACATTAATTGTAGCCAAGGTGACAGTTGAGGGCATATTTTCGAAGGCAAAGGACAGTAATAACTCATTATATATAAGAAAAATATGGAAAGTTCAACAAGGGAGGATGAATTATGGTATACAACAACTGTGTCATCTGGTGAAAGATCTTGCATATTGACTATAAATGGGAGACGACCAGTGGCACCCTCGACCTCAATCTGGACCACACAGGCCACAAGAATTAGCACAGAGATTACTATCACAAATTTGCTCATGGTTTCAAGAGAGCACAAACTCGGGTAGTTTTCTTGAGTACTCTTTAATGTGTCTGTTCTAGCAGTTCATCCAGATGCACATATATAAAAGCAGCACAGTTTCATTTCCCAAAACACTTTCCAAACTTTACATCCCAAATCAAGTTTAAAGATTGGATCACTGGATCCCGTTAATTCTTTCTATTGGGTCCCATTAACTTTTTCTTTTGGGATCCATTCATCCAACCATTCCAATTAATTAGGGATCAAATCTTGGAAGGGATCCAAAGCATTAAGGATACATGAGTATTAATAGTCTGGAACAAATTTGGTGAATCTGGATGGTACATTCAAAAATAATGGAAAATTCAGTAAATCTGCCATTGATATTGTGGATTAGAAAGCAATTAAGACAAAGTGCATGGGATATTGATCCTTTGCCTCTTTTATGGTTGGTTTTAATTATGGACTTTCAGGACCAAGAAACCTAGTACTTTTCCGACCCAGGCTAACCAGACCAAGGAATACAAAGAAGGGAGACACTAGGCCCACCAACCCAAAATCAATTGACAATAAGTGGAGTGGTCCCTCAAGTATACAAATCAATCTTGGGTGTACCTGAACTGTCAATGTGGGATAGCTCTCTTCACATAACTCAATTCCAAAATACATTTTTTCCATATTATAAATCTACTCCGACTTTCTAGGACTGAAAGATGATTCAGTGGGAGTTTTGTTTAACTTTTAGTTGCTTGAAAGTTTGTTGCTTTTCTAGATGAAATTTTAAAAATAAGAAAATAGGGTTGTAATGAAGACTTATTTTCTTTATGACCAAAGACCTCCCAATTCAAGAGACAACCAATGTTATGTATGCCTGCTCATCTCATGTTTCAGATCTGTTGGTAGTCGAGGTGGAGAGCCAACTCCATTTGATGGCTAAGGCTATGTGGGATTTAGGTTCCTTTTTTTTTGGCTCTTAGATCTCAGGTTCCCTCAAAGTTACAAATTAATGGAAGAAATTAAACGAGAGGATGTGTGGATGTCTAATTATCAACACTGAATACTATGTACACCATCTGGTGTAAAAATATACCTGATCTATTTTTATGGTTTTGATGTGTAGCGCCACATGATGCCTCCAACTAGATTATTCACTGCATGGGAGGCCATTGGTACAATGATGCTTGATGATACTATTGTAGCGTAACCATAGACAAACCCCACAAATGTCGCCCTGAAAACAGATTCAACAACTTATTCATCACTGTATTCAGAGATTCATGCATGAGCGAAGTGTTCTGCCTGCATAAACATAAAAAATTTGTCTATTCCAACAGCTCCATCAATAGTTACTTGCACTATGTGGAACACTTTTGCAACTGGTAGATCATAAATCGTAAATGATATCAATGCATGAAATTTTCAAATTCTTAAAGCTTAAAATTGATCCAAATTGGCCATTGAAAACATCACGTTCTTCTCGCTCACAAGAGAAAATGCCTCCAAATATCCACATTACCAATATAGGGACTGAACCGTAGGTTATGACTCAAATAACACATATGAATCAAAATGGAAGTGATTAAATCAGGAAAAATTGTAAAGAGTTCCCCATTAAGTGAAAATGAGAAGTACCAGACTGCAAAGGAGTACTTTCGACCACTGCCCAAGTGCAAGACCCCAAATAATGCAGCAACTACCAAGGCACTCGTCCAATTGATTCCAAAAAGCGGTAACAATGCACCACGAAAAAGAAGTTCCTAGGCAACCCAAACATCCATGGAAACTAGTTTTATCATTCCAGAACATAAAAGGAGACAAGAAATAGTAAAATAACAAGTTTTTTTGTGCTGACCTCACTAGCTCCGGGCAGGATTGCTACAACTATATAATCAAAAGGTTGGAGTGATGTAAGGACCTGAATTAGTGAAATTACTTCAAAAAAAAATCTGGTATGACAGGTCAACGATCAGGCAAGATTTCTTACAGTTGCAGGCAACCGGACAAAGATNCTGACAAGAGAAAATGCCTCCAAATATCCACATTACCAATATAGGGACTGAACCGTAGGTTATGACTCAAATAACACATATGAATCAAAATGGAAGTGATTAAATCAGGAAAAATTGTAAAGAGTTCCCCATTAAGTGAAAATGAGAAGTACCAGACTGCAAAGGAGTACTTTCGACCACTGCCCAAGTGCAAGACCCCAAATAATGCAGCAACTACCAAGGCACTCGTCCAATTGATTCCAAAAAGCGGTAACAATGCACCACGAAAAAGAAGTTCCTAGGCAACCCAAACATCCATGGAAACTAGTTTTATCATTCCAGAACATAAAAGGAGACAAGAAATAGTAAAATAACAAGTTTTTTTGTGCTGACCTCACTAGCTCCAGGCAGGATTGCTACAACTATATAATCAAAAGGTTGGAGTGATGTAAGGACCTGAATTAGTGAAATGACTTCAAACAAAAATCTGGTATGACAGGTCAACGATCAGGCAAGATTTCTTACAGTTGCAGGCAACCGGACAAAGATTTTTTTTTTTGATCTGACATTAAACCAATGAGGATGCATATATTTTTCAGTTGAATGAGCCAACACATTCTAATCTAATAGAAGCCAAACAATGGCTGCCAAGCTCATAAAAGTTGTTTGCGAGATATTGGAAGAGGGTGAGAAGGCCACCTGTGAATTGGCTGCTTCACTAGACTCGGCAAAATCCGGCCATGTCTTCAGTAATAAGTATCGGCATGACGATATCAGTATAACTAATCCTGTTATTAACTCAAGATGCCACAACTCGAAACCAACTGTACACACATCAAATGCATATCAATGACCCCTTCAAATAATAAAACAAGTGGTTTCGGTCAATCTTAAATGTAAACCAAGAAAAAGAAAGCAACAAACTTCCAGATGACGATGAATTCTTATACAGCTTCTGGATAACTCTCTTTTTAACTGTTTTAAAATTTTCAAAACAAAACAACGCAGCATTTTGTCGACACTTGCTGTGACAAAGTTACAAATAAAAAAATCACATGTATATTCGTCAAGCTACTTAAAGTGAATAATTATTTGCCTGAGTGTTACAAAAACAATGATGATTTGATTTCCATATGGTGTTTCAATAACCCAATAATCAATTATTAACAATAATGATGAGTACGAGCATTTTGAAGGTGGGACAAGTAGCTGCATTCTAAGCATAAGTTTGTGAGCAGATAAAAAATTGTATCTGTGCTTCTAGCCTATGCAGTTTAAGTGGCACACATACAGTGAGTTTAAAATTCGTTCAGTAGTTTGTGTTGATATGTTCAAGCTACCAGCAACCTGCTTTAATGGGCCTCACTATCTTCATCACAGTAATTTTATTGAATTGTTATGCATACTTCTTCACGATAAATATACATCCTGTTTTGCCGAATTAATACGATTAAGCAATTCCAGATGGAGTTTATTTCTTTAAATGGACTTTTGAATGATTCACTTGATCACAACAAATATAAGTGTCCATTACTTGCATAATTAAAACCAAAAGAAAGGTCACTGAATTTTTCACATGATAGTGTGGTAGAGCAGTCAATGATCGGCCATCCTTCTGTTGATGCAACATGGGAAACCTGCAAGTCCCAATTAGGAAAAAATATTATTTGCCAGGTAAACTGAAATTCACACCAGAATTTGTGATTTTATTTACATATGTATATATATGTATCTATGTATCTATTATAAAGAGTACTACTGTGGAGTAACAAGTTAACTAAAAAACTAGTAGAGAGACCAAAAAGGTTAACTTTTCATCTATGGTTCAGTTTTTAATCCCTGCAACATAGTGCCTCAAATCGTTGTTCTAATTTTGAAACTTGTACAATTCGTTCAAACTGGAAACCCAAGCCCAAAAAAGAAAGCTGAAAGCATTTACAGTAGATCATCATATACGGAAGAGGAGAGACACATGATTTCATAATATTTTTATACGGTAATTCTACAATTCAAAAATGACATCAGGCACCAATCAAGAATGGATTGACAGCTTGGATGAAAATCCTACTGCCATCATATAGAATGACTGATAGAACTGAAATTTCATACAGTGTTACATGAAAATATAGAATTTTTCGTATATACATCACAACAAAAGAAGCTAATTAAGTTTACATAAACTCAAAAAAAGGAAAATGCTAAAGTAAACATGCCAAGATGGCCATTAGTTCAAATAGCGCCAACTCTTTGCGAAGATAGGAAAGACATACCTGTCGAACTAGAACACCCAAAGCACCAATTAAACCAGAAGTAACGATACACGCATNAATGCTAAAGTAAACATGCCAAGATGGCCATTAGTTCAAATAGCGCCAACTCTTTGTGAAGATAGGAAAGACATACCTGTCGAACTAGAACACCCAAAGCACCAATTAAACCAGAAGTAACGATACACGCTTGAAGCACAGCACTCCGGGTTGGGATGGCAACTGCAGTCTGTGCATCCAAATTGCTCAAAGAGGATGTTTGATTGTTGTCATGAATGTAATCATCTCCTGAAGGAGGCCTATCTGCTTGCCCATCATCTTCATTGAAGAGAGGCTTATTAGGTGGTGACGTCACATCTTTTTGTGTTTTTCCTTTCCTTCTCAACTTCTTAACCACTTTCTGACCTGCAAAGGCCCTTATGGAAGCGCCAAATCTCTAGACATAGAAAATACAGGATTAAAGATAAGCACTAGAAGAAACAAATCAAAAAAAATAACTTTATTGGTATTGTTCCTGTTTAAACAATGAGAATGAAAACTCACTCTGCGTAGTTTGGCGGATATGAGAACAGGTAAATCATAGGAGCCAGTAAGCTTCCTACCTAATCAAATTTGACAACTTTTCTCCAGTCAAAGCATAAAGCAAACCTAACCATAGCAATGATTAAACGTTGGCTAATGATAAAGTAATGCTCGACACAATGGGTCCTCGTATATAGAGAAAGACCAAATTCAAGATATAAACAAGAACGTGGAAAAAGAAAATCATGGGATTGAAATGAAAAGTAAGTGAGCAGCTACTTAAATGAACCCAAATGGAAAACTAACTACTTGTGTTCATTGTTGGGGGAAATAACCATTCTTTTCTAGTACAAGTTGTTCATGCTCAAGACCATCATATATGGAAATTCAAGAAAAACCCAGAACGATACAGTAAGAAATTCAATGATATTAAGAAACTGACATGTAAAAGTAGAATTTCCAAAGGATAGGTAGGCTGCAGATAGATTGCCCGGTTTGGTCCTCCACCAGGGGTTTATAGTGAGCAAATCCATCACTGGTGAGCTTGATTTAGCCTTCTATTCCAAGCTTTTTAATGCTCCTTAATGTCTGTTAGAACGATTAACTCATAATCCAATTCAGAAAAAAAGAACGAAGGGGGAGAGGAATTCAGAAAAACCAAACCTTTTCACGATTATTCTTCAAAAGTGAGAAATATTGTCTGGAAAGATGAGAAGAGGAATTCAATGGAGTGAAATTGTTTCTGTGAGAAATGGAATTCAGGTTTCCATGTTCAGCCAAATGTGAGAACCCATAAGAGAGTTGAGCATGGGAAGAAGAAGAGGATGAATCATAAAATCATCATATTTGCAACTTGCAAGACCCAATTGATAAGGTCGCGGTATCTTGGGAAGCCGAGCCATATGAAATTCGGGATTTATATGTATAATACTTTGAAGAATGGTTGGCAATTTTCCAAGTTAAATTGACAGTTAGGCAGTTCAACTCATGCAGCTGAACTAGAGCCACAAATTTAATGGAGAATTTAGGATTAACTGTACCGGAAGCCTTTCAAGTATGAGATTTGTCTCATTTTAATTTTTAATATTTTAATTGCATTATCTTGATCTCTAAAATATTAAATATATTTTTATATAGTTTTTCAAGTTGATAACGTCCAGATTGCTAATAATTTTTTATAATAAATTTATCACATAATACATAAATATGGATAAAAAAATAATTTTAATAACTCTTAAATAAAATTTGGGTAACTCTTGACAAAAAAAATGTGTAATATATATATGGGTAACTTTTGACCAAAATTTAGATAGCTCATGACAAAACTGTATAATTTAAATAGTTATTTAACCAAACTTTGAGTAGAAATTTGGCCAAAAATTATTCAAATTATTTTTTTGTCTGTATTTAAGTATTACGTAATAAGTTTATAATAAAAAATCGTTAGCAATCTAGATGATGTTTGTTTGATAGATTATATAGAAACACATTCAATATTTTATGGATCAAAATGATATAATTGAAATATTATGGACCAAAATGAGACAAATTCTATATTTTGGAGACCTCTAGTACAATTAACCCGAGAATTTATTGAGTCATTAATTTCTGATAGATAACGCTACGTTGGTCAAAAAAAATTAAATAATAGAAAATTAAATATTATGGTGAACAGGGGTTGATTTTTAAATGAGTTAAAAATGGGGTTAAAAACTCTACGATTTCAACGTTGCATTAT
This sequence comes from Ilex paraguariensis, assembly GCA_963454935.2. Classification (NCBI taxonomy): domain Eukaryota; kingdom Viridiplantae; phylum Streptophyta; class Magnoliopsida; order Aquifoliales; family Aquifoliaceae; genus Ilex; species Ilex paraguariensis. The sequence continues at coordinate 122,445 of CAUOFW020005969.1, forward strand.
TTGGTCGTTTTATTTTTATTAATCTAAAACTAACCATGAAGGATATATTGTGAAGGCAATTAAACATCATATTCTAACACCTTTCGTCTCTTTTTGATGGTCTTAAAGGAAGAAGTAGGATTAAAATGGCTCAAAGTCTAGGAATCAAATATGGATCAAAACTAACCCTTCATTAAAAATTTAGATCTTCAACTTTTTCATGAAAAATCAAAACAAATCATTACTTGAATATTAAATTGTTTGAATATTAAAATTTGTACGTTTCAAAGTGTTTTGGTGTATTTCATATTGTTTTGAGATATTTTTCAAAATGTTTGAACCAAAGTTTTAAAAATAAAATTTTAATTTTTTTATTTGTTTCCACCTTGTTTTCGAAATATTTTCAAGACATTACTGAAACATTTTTATTATTAACCTCACCGAAATTATGCATCGAAACAAAATGTTGATCCTACGATTCAATGAAATCCGAATCCTTAAAATGTGATTGCAGAGAATCAAAATGGGGCCAATGCTATGAAAAAAATTTGAAAGAGTAAAACATTTAAAATAAACTGTACAATTTGAAAATAACAATTGAAGTTAGTATGGTATTGGGGGAGTGAAGATAGTCTTGCTACAAAACAGTGCCAAGTAGCCATATATGCAAGAAAAGCCAGTAGACGATGAGGCCTAGCCTTGCCCTTGGACGACTCATCAAAGCTCGACCACCAGAAACCCTGAATACATCAGGAAAAAGGGTGTTAGGTTTATGCATCCATTCACCTTAATATATCTATCCCTAGATAAGTGTATGATAGACATTCTTCACTTCCTTTAACATAAAGGTTTTGACACGGGACGGACGAATATCCGTGGTGACAATAAGAATACAAACGTATTTCTGACATGGGAATGAATATTCACGATGACCATAAGAATGCAAGCGTATTGCTAGCAACTGATATTTTTCAATCCAGGCATTGTAATTTGCAACTCTGATACTGAATCATCCAATGTAATGTTACCAGAAAAGTAAATCCAAAGCAGAGTTAAAAATAGGCAGATTCAGCAGTTTACCAAATTCCATCAATTCGGTCTGCAGCCATCTTCCCTTGTCTTGGAATAAGACCCGATGTATTAAGAGACTTGAATACATGACCTGCAATAAAGGAGAGTCGGTATATGTTGCTCAACATCTGAAACCTACTGTAAGGGAAAATTAGCAGCCCTCAAAAACACACCTTTATCTTCATCAGTTTCCTGACTGTTGAGCAAACGATCAGATTCTGGATCAATATTGATTGCAAGTTGGTCGCTTGACCCCTTTCGTAATGTTCGTACATGAGCAGCAGATGGAGCAGGAGAAATGGCTCTCTTTCCAACAGGTCCCTGAAGAAGTCAGAATGTGGTACATGTTAGAATGCAACAACATTATGCATGCATGTTTCTTATCTAGTGCAACTTGAGCTAAAGGAATTGAGTGTAGCTTTTGGCAGGGAAACAATTACTGAAAATATCTAGCCATTTCGATGTATGTGTCATGTAAGACAGTGCAACATGCCAGAACACCTAGTGCAGATTACTCAAAGTGCCTTGGTAAGAGCTAACATTTACTTTGAAATGAAACATTGTAAAACTTTGGAAGCATGCCCTTGTTAACCAAAATAATGGGAAGATATAGATTGCCCCATTGGAGCTACACCGTCCATTTTTCTGTGACCATAGGGTGAATGACACCATCAGAGCCTAGTGAGCTGATTTCTATGTGACCCTTGTCTATCCAGGTACAATAGTGACATGAAAGACAATAAGCAGTACTATATATTGCAAAACTTTGCTTGTTCGACAAAAAGACTACGTCCATCAATCACAGAGGCAGATTAACAAATAACCGGCACCCCTCTGCATCATAGCTCCACCACCAGTCACCACCACCTCCGCCCAAAAAATTGCTCTCCCTCCACCACTCTCTCCCCCCCTCCCCCTATCCCAACCCAACCCAACCCCCCAGAAAAATAGTGCATTTCACAACTAGTTAAACCCAACCATCTCAAAGAACACCATTTCCTAGCACAATCGATGGCTAGCGCCTCAAATTTGGTTTGATTTGTTGTTCAGTGGTGATTTCCAACCAAACGGGCAAGAGTACAATGTCTAGTGGATGGTGGAGTTTGTTGACGTAACAAATGATGAATCCTTTAAATTTGGTTTGATCGTGTTGGGACAATTGATGAATTAAATCGGTATTTGTTAACTGATAGTTCATGGAATTTCTGGGTAATTGATGGTTGTTTTTTCAGGGGTTGGTGGTTCTGGAAGGGGCTCACGGATTTCGGGTCGTGGAGGTGCTGGATGTTGGCTTGGGGTTGCAGTGGTGGTGGAGTTAGAGGTGGATGTGATTTTCAAAGGGAAAAGGCAACTTGATGGCCGATTGGGCTCCTTGGGGGATTTATGGCAGTGGGATTTAGGGTTATGGGGTACTTTGGTACAGTAGCACCAAGCAAGAGAGAGTGAGAATGGTGGAGGAAGGTTACTAGGAGGAAAATGGTAGCGGCAGAAGTTGTTGAGAGAGGGGGGGCAAAGGCTGCTGAGAAAGAGTATATCTAATTGAAAGTATTTGGAAACAAGTGTAATTTGTGTATAACATGGACATGATTTATTTGGCAACCAATTCAAATGCACGTGGGATCTAGAAGGGTAATATTGGTAGTTTTGAAATTAAATTCCTTATTTCATGAAAGCCTTAACAGTTTCCTAACGACACAATACAGTAACGGGGAATCTATTCATCCAATCACAATAGAAAAGAATGCAGTGTTATTATCCATACCGAATGGGGTCTAGTTGTTTCTTGACAAACCTCAGGGGGTGGATGTAATTTGTGTTTTTTTTTTGGGGGGGGGGGGGGGGAGCGAATAACTTGTAACCAACATCAACATGGCATTAATGAAGAAATAGTCACGGGCATTAAATATGAGATAGTATTTACCACATCTTCAATTTCTGATATCTCTGACCGTGTAGATAAGGAAGGTACTTCAAGGATCCCTCCCTCCTGCACAGCCTCTGGAGAAGCAATCCTACCTTGATTAGAATCTTCAAGTAATTTAACCTTGCTCAACAATTCATCCACAACCTTTTGGGACCCAAGCAACTTGGAGCCAAGTTCTTGGGCTTTGGATTTTACATTTTCAGATTCCTGAAGTATGGCCATAACCAGCTTTTCTAGTACCGGCAACAATCCTATCACACCAGCAGGTTTCTGATCGCCAACAAATTCACCACCTCCCAACTTTTTAATTATATTCTCCAAACCTAATACCAGCTCAAACAATTCATTCTTCATCTTGTCTGAGTCTTCCTTATCCCTACTGCGTTCTTCAACTTCGTCCTTCAGATGTTCAATTTCAACAACCTGTTTTTCGATGGATGACTGAAGATTCTCTTTGTCACGAGATAATAAGGTCATCCGATGCTGCAACCCAGTAACACTATCAATTATGTAAAAGAGCTTATTTACATGGGCAGGATCATTGGGCTCCAAGATTTCTAATTCAAACTCAGGAAAAGGTACTTCAATCCCACTTATCTTATCAAAGAGAGATTTCATTTGGGAACTTGAGAGGAGAGAATCTTCTTTCATTTGGGAAACTTCAGCTTCTCTCTTAATGAACTTGTCCTCTTTCACCTCATAATCTTCTAGTTTAAGTCTCAGCTCACTGCAAAAGTTTTGTAATGCCTCTAGATCAGTCTCCAACTTGGAAATCCTGTGTTGGTTTTGATCCCTTTCTTCTAGGGCTTTTTCACAAGTCATCTTTGTTTCTTCCAATTTATTCTGTAAGGTTTCAATTGTAGAGGTCATTGTATTCTTTACATTATGAAAGTGTTTACACAGAGTTTGAACATTTTTGGTAGCTGATAAGAGCTTCTCAGCTGTCTTGACATGCTTGATGCCATCAATCCTTAGCTGATNCATTCTTTACATTATGAAAGTATTTACACAGAGTTTGAACATTTTTGGTATCTGATAAGAGCTTCTCAGCTGTCTTGACATGCTTGATGCCATCAATCCTTAGCTGATGCCCTGCCACTGCATCCCCACTGACAGCTTTTACCTCTGGGATTAAGTTATGGTTCAGTTTTTCGAGCTCAGGAACATAGCTCAGTTCCGATAGATTGTTCTCAAGTTCACAAGTGGCATCAGCACAAGCAGACAGAATACTTTTGATGTCATTTTCCAACATGACTATGGTGTTCACCCGAGCTTCTTTATCTGCTTCAATATTATTCACTTTTTGCTTCAAAGATTTCATGTGATCAAGCATAACTGTTACTTTATCCTTTGCTATCCATAATTTCTTCAATAAAGCTGCAATTAACTCATCCATGGATGTGGAGTAACCTTCAAACTTTTCTGCAAGAATCTTGTTTCTCCAATGGAATCCTTCCACTGCTTTTCCAATGTACATCATGATACTGTCACCATCTGCTGCATTCACCTCACCATTAACCATTTCAATGTTAACAACATTGTCAAGGGCATGGGCATCTCGGAAATACTCTGGCAGAGAGGAATCTTCCTATAAGTGAAAAACCATATAGAGTGCTGATCAGAAAATGCAAGACACACATAAATGTAACAAATCTCAGTAAATATTACACAAAATCATATATACACACAAACATAGATACATACATTCAATCATGTATTTTTTTAATATAAATCATATGAGAATATATATACATGAAACTCAAAACGAGTTGTAGGCCAAATGAAAATGTCTTTTAATTTTGCAGAAAATAAAACAGAATCTTCCTTACTCATCTACTCCTGAATTTAACAAGGGAGAATCCATTCATCGTTTGTTATATCAAGTTATCAACTACAAACAAAAGAACTTCTTGAAACAACATAATGATTAATAAAGCTTCTTTAGTTCGTCATATGCATTCCTAGCAGAAGAAAAGGAAATCATCTAATGATAAGAAAAGGACGAGAGATGCATATCACGCAAAGTTACATGTCATGTGCACCCAACAAAAGTATAATTAATGTTACCTCTAACATAGGATTACTCTGTGCCATTTCTAAATCCATCTCATTCTTCATCTCTTCAAGGAGGAGGTCCATATTTTTCAGGCTCTCAAATTTTTTCTCAAAGCCATTACTTTTTAAGGATGACAAAGTCTCGTCTTTCAGAAGCAACTGAAGATTGTTAAGGTGACCAAAGAGTTCCAGAGACTTGTTTTCTATGTTGCCCTGAGTTCCATCCAACTCTTGCATGCATGCATTTAATTTGGAATTTAGTGTTAGTATCTCCTGTTCAGCAATTTTCTTTTCACCAATGCGATCAGATATATTACCCTCTGCCTTTGACAATGCATCCTCCAATGATTTGGTAGTCGAGAAGGCATCTGCAAGCTTGCTAGCCTGGAAATCAGCTTCTTCTTTAAGCCTTTTTATCTCATTCTCCAAATCGGTCTGACAAACTTGTGCCTTACTGTTTTCCTCGGCAAGAAGAGCAAAATTTGTCTGCACTTTAGAAAATGAAGCTTCAAGGAATTGGATAGTTCTGTCGGCCTCAGCTAGTTTGCTGGTATTGATAGAAACTTCCTCCTTCACTTTCTGTAGGTCCAGCTCGACAGCAGCTCTACTAACTTGAGCATCTTCTTTCTCATTTATTAGCACAGAGATATTGTTTTCTGCCAGTGACAATGCATCTTCAAGTGACTTTCTACTTGCACAAACCTCAGCATACTTGCTATTTTGAGATAAAGCTTCCTCTACTGCTTTATGTAATTCCTGTTCAACATATTTCTTAGAAACCTCTAGTTCTCTCTTTTCTTCAGCAAATTGAGAAATATTGTTCTGTGCCATTGACAATTCATCTTCTAGTAATTTCATGGTTTTCTGGGCTGCTGCTAAATTGCTAGCCAAATTACTGGCTTCATCTTTTACTTCTCCCAACTCTTTTTCCGCCTGTGTCTTTGCAACTTCGCATTCAGTGACGTACCCTGCAAGCCATTTCACCTTTTCTACAGGCTCTTCAAAAACTGAATCAACTGGAAGCACAATGTCATCGATTGACTCAATTACTCTCTGTAACATGCTATTGCTGTCCACTAAGAACCGCTTAAGTTGATCCCTCTCATCCTTCACAGCAACTAGATCAGCATCCAACTTTGGGATACGNATCAACTGGAAGCACAATGTCATCGATTGACTCAATTACTCTCTGTAACATGCTATTGCTGTCCACTAAGAACCGCTCAAGTTGATCCCTCTCATCCTTCACAGCAACTAGATCAGCATCCAACTTTGGGATACGTTCCACATCAGCTGACAATTTATCAAGCTGAGCCCTGCAGTCTCTAGAAACATATTCTTGATGTTCTAGTTCAAGCTTCAACTTCTCAATTTCAGCATTTTTTCCATCCAGAAGTTGTCTCAAGTTTTCCCGCTCTTGAACCAGTCCCTTGCCTTTCTTAATTGCCATGGATAATTTTTCCTTCAATAGAATACCTTTCTCCTCAGTTCGTTCAAGATCTTTCTGAAGAGAGTCTTTCTCATCTTTCAGCACACTAAGTTTCTCTGAGAGCACTGCCAACTCATTTGACAAATGATTCACCTCTGATTTAACCAGCATTTCTTCTTCTAACATTTGGTCATACAAAACTGATTCCTGATCCCTTATATACAAGAGACTCTGAATTCTTTCAAATATTTCGATTTCAACATGAGATGACTCAAAAGATGCAGTGATTTGTTCTTTTATCTTCCCAAAGCATCTATCAAAGATCATAGCCATGTCAGCCTGTGGCTGAGTTGCATCTTCCTGAATTTCCATGGTAACTCCAGATGCCTTTAACAACATACTGACCATCTGATCCTTCACCAGTGAGATTCGATTGTGCTTTTCAACAATCCCTTCAAACTTGAGCGTTAAGTCATCCAATTCCTCTTGAAGGTAATACTTTTCCTGTATTTCTGTCAAAAGTGATGTGGTTAGGCAGTCCATTTCATTTTCCACAGCTTCTCTTGTTCTTGTTATGCCATCTTGCAAATTAACAACTTCATTTTTAGCGATATGAAACGATTCTACAAGCCACTTGACCCTAGAATCCATGTCGGAGAATTGCATAGTTTCAGGAAAACCAATTAATGATAAGGCATCGGCCAGTCTATGAAATTCCAAGGATATAACATTCAGTGAATTTCTTTCACCGGCGAGCCATCTAACTTTCTCAATGACATCCAACGAGCAAACTTCCTTGGTTGCTCCATTTTCAGACAAAATTTCTTCACATTTCTGAATAATCATATCCCTTTGTGAGATTGCTTCCTGCAGTGAAGCAGCCAAATCTTCACTTTTGATTAACTCCTCCTTACATTGTTCAGCAGCCTCAAGAGCATTTGTCTTTTCTTGCAGTTCAATCAAACATCTTTCGAGCTCACTCATTTTCTCAGCCAGCGACTGCTTGAGTGAGTCTCGTTGCTGAACCAACGCCTTTCCTTTATTCACAGCCAAACTAAGCTTCTCTTTGGTATTAGCATACTTTGTCTTTTCCTGTTCAAGTTGCGCGCTAAGCTTTCCAATCTCTGCATTTGCCTTCGCAAGGGTTTCTTTGTGTTTATCAAGTTGTTCTTCCAGCTTCTTGTTTTCCTGTTCAAAATGGCTTAGTTTTTTATCCAACTTTACATCTTTTCCTCTGAACTCAAGTAATTTATCACGTGCAGTGACAAAAATCTCCACTTCATCTTGCACACTGACATCTGTCCCAACCTCAGTCAAACAGTGCCTTAGTTTATTAATTTCAGAAAGGAATCCATTATACTTTCCAATTAAAAGTGAGGTGCTTTTCTCAACAAGAGATATTTTTCCAGTAACAGATTCCTCCAACAATTCTTCTGGATGAACTGCTGTAGCAAGAGAAGCTAAAATCCTGTTTGCAATTGCCTCGATATGCTGGTCCTTTTCTGCATAGGATGCCAGAGTCTTCTCCTCCCTGTCTTGTGTTTTGGCTTTATTAAGACTATTGACTAACCCAGCATNCTCAAGCTGAGCCTCGATGTCAGTAACCCTTGCATGGAGATCCTCAATTTCTTGATCCTTCATATATAATATCGCATGGAGTTCTCTAATTGTGCCCTCGGTTTCCGTTCGTTCATTCAAAGCATTTTGAAGAAACTTGGAGGACTCACCAATCAGCTCATGCAATTCTGCATAGGATGCCAGAGTCTTCTCCTCCCTGTCTTGTGTTTTGGCTTTATTAAGACTATTGACTAACCCAGCATCATTTTGATTGTGCAATGACTGATGTCGATCCAGAGCCTTGAGTTGATGGTGAAGTTGAGCAAGCTCTCTCGTGAATGCTGCTCTTTCTTCCTGCATGACGGAGTAAGGTCAACATTACAGCAATGCCACTAACAGTAACAGAACAGAGGTACTAAGATAGATACCCAACCTCGTACTCCCTTGCAAAGCTATCTTTCTCTGCAATAGTTCTGTTAAGCAAACCCTGCAGATGTTCTAGCTCTCCCATCAAATCCTTATCCATATTCCTGCTACCTGATCCATTAAAATGAGTATGTACATCACCCTTTGCCTCCAACCTGTGTTGGGTTTCAGAAATTTCTATTGTTTCCCTACTGTCAGGATTTAACTCATCCGGACAATCAACAAACATGTCTTCTCTTCCCCCATCTTCAGTCACCCTAACATCATTTAGACCATCCTGAACAGAATCAGCTTCCATCACCAATGCCCTGTGATCATGGTTGACAGGTTCCACGAGCAGGGAACTGGGTTCCTGCAGTTGGAGTTATTCAGCTCATTATTGTAAAGGCATAGCAACAAATGTACAATTCCCCCACTATTCAGCATAGAAATTAATGACCTCTGGAGTCAATTGATAAAAACCATACAATAAATAGTTTAATGATTCTTTTTTAAAAGCAATGATTGGATTAATTGTGCATTTGCAGTTATTTAGGCAACCAACCCACATGAATCAAGGTCAAGGATTCACTAAACAATACTGGACAAGTTCTGGTAAGAAGCATTTGATTGAAAATGCAAATCAGATTCCAATAATTTTGTCACGATGGATATGGATTATTAGCAACAAATAGCATGAAAACTCCATGTCTTTTTATATAATAAAAGCAAGAATATTCTATAGAACATCAATTCAACAGTATTCAATTCTCTGGGTACCTGATTAACTGAATCAGTTAAGTCAACCACATCCCCTGGCTCAACAAAAGCTGAAACTTCCTCTCCATCATCACTCTCAGCTGCTTGGAAAGTACCAACATGAGGCCCCACATGAATAATTCCATTCGGGTCGCCATTCTCCCCAGCTCCAGAACCTCCCAATACCAGCTCTGAATCATTATTTTCCGGCATTTCGATCAATCACAATCCGATAACTCCAACCCAATCCCAAATTAGGCTAATCCTCATTAATCAGATCTGCAGAAAACAAATAGAACACAACATGCTTCAAAATCCGAAATTGTTCTAATTACATATGTAATCTCCCACTTGCTGCCTTGCATTCCAATCAGAAATTTGTGTGCGTGCGTGTGTGTGTGGGTGTGTTCATGCAAAAACAAGAAATCACAAAACGAGAAGAGAACCCAGAAATCGAATGATTTAATTAACCCAGAACAGAACCCAGAACGAGCAGATTTCTACCTTGAAAAATGGAATTTGAATTCGTTTTTTTACGCTGTGATGGTTCTGTGGAATGGGATTTGGCTCGATTTGTGTTGTGTTGTGTTGTTGAAGAAGACAAACGACGGTGGATCTGCCACGGCAACGCGCGAAAACACTCTGGAAATGTGCCTCTTTCTTTCCACTACAGGCGTTACATTGTTCGATTGGTTCTTGCAGACAGAGAGGAAACGACGTCGTCGTCGATGCAACTGAAACTCGAGCTTTGGCTATGTGACGACGGCGCTTTAAGGAGTGTCTCGGGAATCGCAATTTTCAGCAAAACACGCGTCGCTAAAAACCGTAAATTTTTTTTATTCATTTTCCGAAAAAAAGAAAGAAGATATTATTGTTTTTTTTTTGATTGGGTTCAAATAATTTGTATAATGTCGAATTAATATTATAAATAAATTAAGTTGTATCAAAATTTAATTAATTTATTTGTCACTATTTATTATCGGATTCTTGGGTAAGATTCATATTAATTATAAAATTAACATGTAATTTAATCTAACTAATATTTAATTCATCAAATTAATATCAAATCAAAATTCAATTCAATCTAATAAACATTCAATTTATCAAATTAACATTTAAATTCAGTTAGTTAACATTAAGATTTATCAAATTAGCATTCATTTAATCCAATTTATATTCAAATTCATTCAATTAAAGCTGAATTCATCAAATTAATATCTACAATAATCCAATAATAACACTTTTATTCATAAAGTATAGAAGTTTTGTCAGTTTTATTCTTAAAGTATCAATTTCGTCATCTTGACCCCAAAGTATTCAATTTGTGTTTAAAACATTCAATTTATCAAATCAACACCAAACTGGCAAGCAACTTTATATAATAACCATTTAATCCATCAAATCAAAACAAATTAACATTAAATTCAATAAACTAACATTCAATTACATCTAATTAATATTCAATTTTAACTATTTAGCATTAAATTTATCAAATTAACATTTAATTTCATCCAATTAATATTAAATTTATCAAATTAATATTTAACTTCATCCAATCTTGATTTTCTAAAATGGGTTAATACACTTTTATCCCTAAATTATGGATATTTTATCAGTTTCACATCTAAAGTATCAATTTTTTCAATTTTATCTCTAAAGTATTTAATTAATAGACAATTAGCAAATTGATATCACTTTAACATATTTCTTTGGTGGTAAATTGATGAATTAAATATTAATTAGATGAAATTGGATGTTACTTTTGTGTTAATTAGATAAATTGAATATTTATTGTTTGATTTGGAAAGTTAATTCAATGAATTAAGTGTTAATTGAATGAAATTGATATTAGAAAAAATTGAATGTTAATTAGATGAAACTGAATGTTAATTTTTTGTTAATTTGATGAATTGAATATTAATTTGAGGAATTGAATGTAAATTTAGTATTAATTTGATAAATAAAATTTTAATTGGATGAAATTGCATGTTACTTTGGTATTAATTTGATAAATTGAATATTTATCAAATAATTTTGGACATTAATTTGATTAATTGAGTGTTAATGGATAAATTTGAATATAAATTAGGTGAATTAAATGTTAATTTTACATTAATTTAATGTTAACTAGTTGAATTTGAATGTTAATTTAATGGATTAAATACTTATTAGATAGAATTAAATATTAATTGGATGAAAATTGAATATTAATTTGGTATTAAATTGATGAATTGAATATTAATTAGAAAATTGTATGTTAATTTGGTGTAAATTTGATAAATTGAATCTTTATTGTTTGATTTGGAAAGTTAATTCAATGAATTAAGTGTTAATTGAATGAAATTAATATTAGAAAAAATTGAATGTTAATTAGATGAAACTGAATGTTAATTTTTTGTTAATTTGATGAATTGAATATTAATTTGAGGAATTGAATGTTAATTTAGTATTAATTTGATAAATAAAATTTTAATTGGATGAAATTGCATGTTACTTTGGTATTAATTTGATAAATTGAATATTTATCAAATAATTTTGGACATTAATTTGATTAATTGAGTGTTAATGGATAAATTTGAATATAAATTAGGTGAATTAAATGTTAATTTTACATTAATTTAATGTTAACTAGTTGAATTTGAATGTTAATTTAATGGATTAAATACTTANGACATTAATTTGATTAATTTAATGTTAACTAGTTGAATTTGAATGTTAATTTAATGGATTAAATACTTATTAGATAGAATTAAATATTAATTGGATGAAAATTGAATATTAATTTGGTATTAAATTGATGAATTGAATATTAATTAGAAAATTGTATGTTAATTTGGTGTAAATTTGATAAATTGAATCTTTATTGTTTGATTTGGAAAGTTAATTCAATGAATTGAGTGTTAATTGAATAAAATTGAAAGTTTATTTGATTAATTTAATGTTAACTAGTTGAATTTGAATGTTAATTTAGTGAATTAAATACTTATTAGAAAAAAATGAATGCTAATTAGATAAAATTGAATGTTAATTTGATGAATTAAATATTAATTTAGTGTTAATTTGATAAATTGAATTTTAATNGAATGCTAATTAGATAAAATTGAATGTTAATTTGATGAATTAAATATTAATTTAGTGTTAATTTGATAAATTGAATTTTAATTGAATGAAATTGAATGATACTTTGGTGTTGATTTGACAAATTGAATATTTATTAAATAATTTTGGATGTTAATTTGATTAATTGAGTGTTAATTGGATGAATTTGAATGTAAATTAGATGAATTCAATGTTAATTTGGTGTTAATTTTATTAATTTAATGTTAACTTATTGAATTTGATTGTTAATTTAATGAATTAAATTCTTATTAAATAAAATTGAATGTTAATTTTAGGTTAATTTGATTAAGTGAATATTAATTAGATAAAATTGTTTGTTACTTTGGTGTTAATTTGATAAATTGAATATTTATTGTTTGATTTGAAAAGTTAATTCAATGAATTGAGTGTTAATTGAATGAAATTAAAATTTAATTAGATTAATTTAATGTAACTAGTTGAATTTGAATTTGAATTTAATAAATTGAATATTTAATCGATGAAATTGAATATTAATTTGATGGATTTAATATTTATTAGATGAAATTGCATGTTACTTTAGTGTTGATTTGATCAATTGAATCTTTATTGGATTATTTCAAATGTCAATTTGTTGAATTAAGTGTTAATTGGATGTATATCTGAATGTTAATTTGACAAGTTTTTTTTTTTGAGAAACAATGATAACATTTATTTATTAAGCAACATAGGATACATTGTTGTTGAGATAAGATAAGAGAAAGAACGGAATCTCTTCCCTCCACATCTTAAAAGTATTACAGTTAATAGCAAATTTAGCTAAACTATAAGCAACTACATTTCCCTTCCTTCTTATTCAAACCGATGAGAAAGCTTAAAATTTTGTCTTCAACATAAGAATTTGATCTATAAAGTTACCCACTTCAGATAAGGTCACNAACTACATTTCCCTTCCTTCTTATTCAAACCGATGAGAAAGCTTAAAATTTTGTCTTCAACATAAGAATTTGATCTATAAAGTTACCCACTTCAGATAAGGTCACTTGCTCTTGGAAAATAGTTTGGATAATATACTTGGAATCACCCTTCAGCAAGATCCGAGTAAAGCCCAGATCAACAGTCAAATGCACAACAGCAAAAGCGGCAAAAGCCTTTACACAATCTGCACTTAATATGCCTTCTATCTTTTGACTTAGTCCAACCAAAAAATTCCCATGACAGTCCCTAATAACCACGCCCAATCCAGACATTTAAAAGAGTTGAAAACAGCCCCATCAAAATTAACCTTGCAAGTGCTTTCTTGGGGCAATTTCCATAAGGATCTTTCCTTATAAGCAACTGGTATATGAACACTTACTCTCGAACAATTAACAGCATGAAAATGATGGATATATTCCCTTGAAAATAGAAATATTTCTTCCGGGGATCTGGAGCAATATTCAACCCGAACTACATAGCCCATGTAATAACAGCGATCAATATTACCCCATCAGATGATACCTTTACTGAAATATATACTAGCTAGTCTTGAATATTCAATACACCCTCAGATGAAAATTGAATAGCAGCCACATCCCATACGGCCTTCGCAAAAGGACATGTAACAAACAAATGGAAGGATGATTTACAAGAATAACCACATAGAAAACATTCATTGTTAACCAACAATATTCTCCATTGTAAATTGCACAAACTAGGTAAAATATCAATAAATAATTGCCATAAGAAATTTTTGACCTTGTTAGGTACTTGAAGCGACCAAATAAAAAAGTCAGGCCAACGATCCATAGTAGTGCTTGAAGATGCAACATCAGTATGAAGTAGAAATAGATTTTTTTTTAATGGCTAAATAATAAGCACTGCGAACTAAAAAGTTCCCAGACTTATTAAAATGACAAATTAATCTATCCGCCAGTAGCGTTGGACAAATCGGAACGGACAGAATATCTTGNAACTACATTTCCCTTCCTTCTTATTCAAACCGATGAGAAAGCTTAAAATTTTGTCCTCAACATAAGAATTTGATCTATAAAGTTACCCACTTCAGATAAGGTCACTTGCTCTTGGAAAATAGCTTGGATAATATACTTGGAATCACCCTTCAGCAAGATGCNGTCACTTGCTCTTGGAAAATAGCTTGGATAATATACTTGGAATCACCCTTCAGCAAGATGCGAGTAAAGCCCAGATCAACAGTCAAATGCACAACAGCAAAAGCGGCAAAAGCCTTTACACAATCTGCACTTAATATGCCTTCTATCTTTTGACTTAGTCCAACCAAAAAATTCCCATGACAGTCCCTAATAACCACGCCCAATCCAGACATTTAAAAGAGTTGAAAACAGCCCCATCAAAATTAACCTTGCAAGTGCTTTCTTGGGGCAATTTCCATAAGGATCTTTCCTTATAAGCAACTGGTATATGAACACTTACTCTCGAACAATTAACAGCATGAAAATGATGGATATATTCCCTTGAAAATAGAAATATTTCTTTCGGGGATCTGGAGCAATATTCAACCCGAACTACATAGCCCATGTAATAACAGTGATCAATATTACCCCATCAGATGATACCTTTATTGAAATATATACTAGCTAGTCTTGAATATTCAATACACCCTCAGATGAAAATTGAATAGTAGCCACATCCCATACGGCCTTCGCAAAAGGACATGTAACAAACAAATGGAAGGATGATTTACAAGAATAACCACATAGAAAACATTCATTGTTAACCAACAATATTCTCCATTGTAAATTGCACAAACTAGGTAAAATATCAATAAATAATTGCCATAAGAAATTTTTGACCTTGTTAGGTACTTGAAGCGACCAAATAAAAAAGTCAGGCCAACGATCCATAGTAGTGCTTGAAGATGCAACATCAGTATGAAATAGAAATAGATTTTTTTCAATGGCTAAATAATAAGCACTGCGAACTAAAAAGTTCCCAGACTTATTAAAATGCCAAATTAATCTATCCGCCAGTAGCGTTGGACAAATCGGAACGGACAGAATATCTTGAACCTCAAAATTCAAGAACCATTGTTGAAACAATTGTACATTCCAACTTCTCGAGACATCATCAATGAAATAACTAACATAAATATCATCCCTTAGATTTGACATTTGTGTAATAATTTTGAAAGTATGTGGTCAAGGAATCCACCCGATCAAACTTCACATTGATACTTTTATCATTTTCTACTCTCCACCTTAGTCCAGCTTCAACCAAATGTCTAGAAGACAGTATAATATGCCAGGAATAAGATGGGTTTGACCCAAGAGTAGCTTCCTTTAATGAAGTAGATGGAAAATACTTGGCTTTCAAAACTTTAAAGAGTAAAGATTCAAAATTTTGAAGGAGCCTCCAGTATTGTTTAGCCAATAAGGACAAATAGAACGCTTCAATATCACGAAATCCCATTCCTCCTTTGGATTTTGGTAAACATAACTTCTACCAAGACAATCAATGGATCTTCTTAAACTCCGAATTATGACCCCACCAAAATCTAGCCATCATTTGATTTATTTTCGAATAAAACCCCGAAGGAAGCTTGAAACAAGACATAGCATATGTAGGTATAGTTTGAGCGACCGCCTTTATTAATGCTTCCCTCCCAACCTGTGATAGGAGCTTTCCTTGCCATCCCTGAACTTTATCCCATATTCGTTGCTTAAGTCCTTCAAACATCTGTTTCTTTGTTCTGCCTGTGATTGATGAAAGACCCAAATATTTTTCATGACTAACCACCACCTTCAATGGCAATTCATTCAAAACAGCAAATCTGTCCACTAGACAAGTATTGTCAGAGAACACCACCTCTAATTTTGAAAAGTTAATTGTCTGTCTAGGAGCTTTCTCATAAGCCTGCAAACATCATCTAATCTACTGAGCATTTAATCTGTTAGGTCTTGCATAAAATAAACTATCATCTGCGAACAAGAGATGTGTAAAAATTGGACCACCACGACCAACAGCAAGACCTTGGATGCCTCCAATCTCTGCTTCTCTTTGAAGTAGAGTAGTTAGACCTTCAGAGCATAACAAGAAAAGATAAGCAGACAATGGATCACCTTGTCGCAAAACCCTTTTTGGGTGAAAAAATGTCAATCGCTCTCCATTAAGAATAACAAAGTATGAAACTATAGTAACACATGTCATAATCAATTTGATCCATCTAGCATCAAATCCCATCCTTTGCATAATAGCTTCTAGAAATCCCCACTCAACCCGATCATAAGCTTTACTCATATCCAATTTCAAAGACATAAATCCATTGTGACCAACTCTCTTCCTCTTCATATGATGATTCAATTCAAAGGCAACCAAAACATTATCCGTTATTAACCTTCCAGGAACAAATGCACTTTGAAACTCAGAGATAATATCCGGGAGAATACGCATTAAATGGTTAGCAAAACTTTTGATATTATCTTATAAACTACAGTGCACAAACTTATTGGAAGAAATTGAGACATCTCCTACTGCTCAAGAATCTTAGGAATTAAAACAATATGCATAAATCTTATGACATAACACTTCATGATTCAAAAAATTTGATTGCCAATTACATCCTAGAATTGCTGATAAAAGATTGGACCCGTACCATCAGGTCCTGGTGCTTTAGATGGATGAAACTATTTGATCATTTTGTCCACTTCCAGCCTAGAGAAAGGTTGAATAAGGGAATGATTCATAGACTGAGAAATTTGGAGGGGTACTGCTTGTAATACTTCCAATAAATCCGCCTCAGTAGGAGAAGAAGAAGTAAACAATTCTTGAAAATACTGTACAGAAATATCCTCCAATTGCTCTTTGCTTGTACACCATATCCCATTCTTATCTCTTAAGCCTTTGATTTCATTTCTTTGCCTTCTTAAACTTGCACGAACATGAAAATACTTTGTGTTTGTATCTCCCTCCTTCAACCACAATTCTTTTGACCGTTGTTTCCATTTAATTTCCTCAGCTTCCAAAAGCATTTGACTGGTAGCATGAAGCTCTCGCAATTCCTCCCTAACCTCCTCTGTTAATGATCCTGATTACAAGACATGTATACAGTGGTTGTTATCTTTCAATCTTCTTTGAATACTGTCAAATTCTCCCTTGTTCCAATATAACAAACCCAACCGACAGGACCTTAATATTTCCAAAAATATAATTCCATCAGATGAACCAATAATATTATTCCAACATCTTTCAATAACTTCTCTACATGAATTATCTAACAACCACATGGGCTCAAACCGAAATCTTCTATTTTTCCTCCAATGTTGTGGACCACTAAATGAATCCTGAACTCTCAAAAGTAATTGACCAGGATCTGAGTCAGTGGTAGCCTATGAAGCACGGATACAAATACAGGATACAGATACAATACGATACGGATACGGCGATACGACAAAACAAAAAAAAATATGATACGGGTATGACTAGGATACGTCCATAAAATATATATTTTTTAAAATATTATTATTATATTTAATGTAATAATTATGATTTATAAAGTGAATCACACATCTACCAACGATATATAATAATAACTAGTCATTTTATCATTCATAAATCATACATTATATATCACATACATATTGCATAATATCAAGTCCATGCTTAAACAAAAGAAACCATCCGATTACAAGTCAAGCAACAAAAAGCTTGCAATTTGGAATATTATCCTATTACAAGTCAAGCAACAAAACAGCCCCTCTTGTTACTAAGACATATTTCCCAAAAACTATCTTCATTTATATCCCCTCTATCTTGGAATAACATAGCTTCCATCTCTGGTTCATCAAGTGAAAGACTTGCAACTTCAAGCAACCCAGTACCCTCCAATGAATCAAATGCATCTCCACCAATGTCCCATTGTTTCGTATCTCCTTCCATATATTGTTTACTCCTCCTCGATAAGAGACGAAGATTGTTGTGTACAAAAACCAAATCTTGGGCACGAAGTGGTGTCATTTTGTTTCTTTTCATGGAAGTAATGAAAGAGTAAGTATTCCAATTTCTTTCACTTCAAGATGAGGAACAAGGTTGGCTAAGTAATTTCAATGCTAAAGATTGAAGCATTGGTGCAGGAGACACCCATGAGAAAACCACCACATGAGAGGGTCCATTAATCCTCGATGTACTCTTGAGTTGTGTTCTCCAAATTGATCCAAATAGCCAGAGAACTTAGCATACTCAATATTAGCCTTCATTCTCTCTTTGTGGATTCAGAAAGCAACTGTGAAAGCATTTATTTCTTATAGACGAAATGTCTTCGTCCATGTGAGGAGGAACACGATTGAAATTTTCATTTAGCCACTGTGCACTATAATACCTATATTGTAAAATTAGAAGATATCAAAACCAACTCGATAGCAAAAAAAAAGTAATTTAAGAGTAAAAACTAAAAAGAAAGTTTTCACCTTGGATTTAAGGAATGTGCAAGACAATGAAGAGGTGTGTTACTTTTTGCCCATCTCTCAACTAGAACTTGATGTACCACATCATAAAAGATTGACATTGCATTATCTGGCTTCCCTTCATGCCTATATATAGCTGTCTTCACCTTGTCAATCATTGTGTCCCACATTTCATAAACCAAATGAAGACATGGTATGTCTGTATCACAAACTCTCATCATCTCATAAATGGGCAATGTGAAAGAAAGTATATAATCTATCTTATCCCACCAAATGTCACTCAAGATGTTTTCTTTCATAAATGTCCTTTCACAACCTCATCTTCTTTGTAAGAAGACCATTTCTCACTAATTACCATTTCTTGAAGACCATGCTTGATTAGTTTAAATCTTTTCATCATTATAATAGCAGATGCAAAACGAGTTACAGAAACTTCAAAGGCACAAACTCATTGAAGATAAACAACCTCAAAGAATGATTCATGATGAGATTTTTGATAGTTACTAAATCTCTAACAACTTTTATAATCCAGTGACATTCCTTATAAGTAACTGCATTTTTCTCAAGATTTTTTGCTGCACAAATATTCTTAAGGTCAAGATTCAACGTGTGCACTACACATGGGGTCCAGAAGATATGTTGGAACTCATTTTGAATGATTAATCCAGCAGAAGAACAAATAGGAGCATTAGCAGTAATTACTTGAACCACATTTTGAGGTCCAACTTCTATAATTACTTGATTGATTAAGTTCGCAATAAAAAACTTATCTTTTTTCTCACCCTCCCAGTTGACAGCTTTTAAGAACATTGCCCCAGATTCTGATGCAGCCATAAAATTGATAAGAGGTCTTCTTTGTGAATCAGTCCATCCATCTGTAACAATGCTCACTCCCTTTTTCTTGCATGAAAATTTAGTTGGCTCCATCAACCTTTCTACATGTGCCCTTTCCTTTTGAAGTAGCGTGGTCCTCAATGCATTGTAACTAGGTGGTACATAACCAGTAATCAAATTAGTGGCAACAAATGTATAAGAACTTACATAATATGGGTTCCTACCTAAATGAAAAGGCAAGCCAACTGAATAAAATATTCGTGCAATGTGAGAGTGCAATTCTTCCTAAGTACCCAAGTTAAAAGCTTTCTCCAAAGCATTAGTTCCAGTCACCTTTTTTTTTCTTGGTTCAAAACCTTTCATTCTAAGTGTTCCAGTTTCTGATATCCCCATACTCCTAGTTATAGGGGCCTCGAAAGAGGAAGGTGGCAAAGGAACTTTCTTTGGCATAGTCATTTTAACTCTATTCTCTGCTTCTTCAATTAACCTCTGCATCTCAATAAGTTTTTGGGGAGTCACTTTAGAGCACACTTTAACCCCATGACCAGAAATTTTCAATAAATGTGCCTTCATACGAAAATATGATCCACTATACTCATTCCGACATAAATTGCATTGGAATCTAGTATTTCCACCCCTTCACCCCTTTTTTCTAATTTAATAACAAAAGCCCAAAGTGGAGAATTATCATCTTGAGTGGCGCTTCCACTTCCACTTCTACTTCCACCAGTTGAGCTCATACTTTTTATACCCGTACTCATTCCCAAATAATTATTAATTTAATAAAATAAATCAATAGTGTAGTAAAATTTAGTAGCAATAAAATTCAAGGGCCCAAAAAAAAACCCTAGTTGTTGAATAATATATCTGTATATGTATAGTTTGTTCTCCAAATTGCTCCAAAAAAAAAACTCTAATTGCAAATCCTAATTCAAGGCCCCAAAAAATCCCCTAAATTGCAAACCCTAATTAAAAGGCTCAAAAGGAGTGCTAAGCTAATTACTGATAAAAGGCAAAAGAAACGACAGTTTAGTGGTTTTATATGCTAAATGTAACAGATTGGTTTGTATTGTCATATCTCCATTAAAAAAACACTGACCATGCTATTAAATATGGAACCTATGAAAAGTGAAGATTTTAGGATGTCCCAAAATTATGTAGAAGACTTGGCAAGAAATGTAATCAGTGGCAAGAGAAAGACATGCACAAGGTTGTAGAGATGCAGAATCGTGTATGTAAAGAAAAGCCCATCAGATCAGAGATAGAGAGAGAGAGAGATGCACAAGAACATCCATCCATATATTTGCAGAAAGGGAAGATGAAGATCATTGATTCAATATTCATGATTGGGCTAGAAAGAGAAGAGAGATTACCCAGCATCAAATACAGTCAGTTAATCATCACTTCGTCAGTGTGAGTGAGTGAGAGAGAGAGGATCAGTCGATCGTCGACTAAAGGGGGGCGGTGAAATAAAAGAAGATAGGGTTTCATAATTTTTTTTTTTGCAAATAAGGGCCTAAATATATTTACTCTTGTGCCCCTATACTTTTTAAAAATTTGAGTAATACCCTGTCGTATCCTTAAGCGTATCCTAGGCGTATCTCACTCGTATCCAAAACGTATCCGGCCGTATCCAAAAATTAAATTTATTTTTTTAATTTTAGGATACTTCACAGACGTATCCGACGCGTATCCATATCCAAAAGTATTAGATACAGATACTTTGACTATTTTGAAATATTTGTGCTTCATAGATGGTAGCAATATGAGTAACATAGTTACCCAAGTGACTATAATACCAAGATAGAGATACCCACATTCTATCTAATCTTTCCTTCACAGTATCTGGGGCTAAGGAACCATTACACCAAGTATAAAGACTTCCCCGAAAACTCAAATCCAATAAACCACAGTCATTCATAACTCTGATATAATCCCTTATTTGCTATAGAGCTCTATCATGTCCCCCCCAATTTTTCACCCGCATCCAATATTTCATTAAAATCACCTCCACGAACCCAAGGCATATCAAATCTATTTCGCAATTTTGACAATAAATCCCATGAATATTTATGTTGGCTAGTTCTTGGATGACTATAAAATCCAACGAATCTCCATTGACCCTCCTTCCCTTCGTTTATAATTACTTTGATATGAAAATCCAAAAAGCTCTTAACACTTACCAAATAATCACGCTTCCATAACAAAGGTAGACCCCTAGCATGTCCTCTTCCATCCACTATGAGACCTTGCGATAAACTAATTCGCTGTTGAATCCATTGAAATCTTCTAGAGTCAAGTTTGGTTTACATTAGAAAAACCAACTTGAGAGCTTCCCTCTTCATTANAAGGCTCAAAAGGAGTGCTAAGCTAATTACTGATAAAAGGCAAAAGAAATGACAGTTTAGTGGTTTTATATGCTAAATGTAACAGATTGGTTTGTATTGTCATATCTCCATTAAAAAAACACTGACCATGCTATTAAATATGGAACCTATGAAAAGTGAAGATTTTAGGATGTCCCAAAATTATGTAGAAGACTTGGCAAGAAATGTAATCAGTGGCAAGAGAAAGACATGCACAAGGTTGTAGAGATGCAGAATCGTGTATGTAAAGAAAAGCCCATCAGATCAAAGATAGAGAGAGAGAGAGAGAGAGAGAGATGCACAAGAACATCCATCCATATATTTGCAGAAAGGGAAGATGAAGATCATTGATTCAATATTCATGATTGGGCTAGAAAGAGAAGAGAGATTACCCGGCATCAAATACAGTCAGTTAATCATCACTTCGTCAGTGTAAGTGAGTGAGAGAGAGAGAGGATCAGTCGATCGTCGACTAAAGGGGGGCGGTGAAATAAAAGAAGATAGGGTTTCATAATTTTTTTTTTTGCAAATAAGGGCCTAAATATATTTACTCTTGTGCCCCTATACTTTTTAAAAATTTGAGTAATACCCTGTCGTATCCTTAAGTGTATCCTAGGCGTATCTCACTCGTATCCAAAACGTATCCGACCGTATCCAAAAATTAAATTTATTTTTTTAATTTTAGGATACTTCACAGACGTATCCGACGCGTATCCATATCCAAAAGTATTAGATACAGATACTTTGACTATTTTGAAATATTTGTGCTTCATAGATGGTAGCAATATGAGTAACATAGTTACCCAAGTGACTATAATACCAAGATAGAGATACCCACATTCTATCTAATCTTTCCTTCACAGTATCTGGGGCTAAGGAACCATTACACCAAGTATAAAGACTTCCCCGAAAACTCAAATCCAATAAACCACAGTCATTCATAACTCTGATATAATCCCTTATTTGCTATAGAGCTCTATCATGTCCCCCCCAATTTTTCACCCGCATCCAATATTTCATTAAAATCACCTCCACGAACCCAAGGCATATCAAATCTATTTCGCAATTTTGACAATAAATCCCATGAATATTTATGTTGGCTAGTTCTTGGATGACTATAAAATCCAACGAATCTCCATTGACCCTCCTTCCCTTCGTTTATAATTACTTTGATATGAAAATCCAAAAAGCTCTTAACACTTACCAAATAATCACGCTTCCATAACAAAGGTAGACCCCTAGCATGTCCTCTTCCATCCACTATGAGACCTTGCGATAAACTAATTCGCTGTTGAATCCATTGAAATCTTCTAGAGTCAAGTTTGGTTTACATTAGAAAAACCAACTTGAGAGCTTCCCTCTTCATTAAATGATGAAGAGCACGAACCGTTTGAAGGTTCCCAAGCCCTCGATAATTCCAAATAATGCACATCATGTCGATCGGCGGGACTAGGAACCAGTCTCCGTCGATAGAGAAATTGGAAGTACCTTCTCTGTAAGTCCCATTTCGTTCTTCAAAATATCCTCAGCATTCTTGAATCCCCTTGTCTTCTTCGAAGGATCCTCATCCCCCTTGCCTTCCAAACTCTGCTTCTCACCACATATAACCTCCTGAATGGACCAATCTGGATCTCTTAGAGAGAGTTTATAAGGCCTAATTGATTTCCCTTGTTCCACTTGAGAGAATCGCCGACGAGGAGCTTTGGTAGAATTTTTTTTTGCAAACCAATTAGGGCAAATATGAAGAATAATAGAATGACTATTTGTTTTCTTATGGGTCCCTTTTTGTAAACAATCGACAGTATGGGATGGGCTCGAATCCACTGTTACACCCACTTCAATTAGGGAATCATCAACATTAAAGGCCGGATCTGCATTATTTGGGCCATGATTTTCGAGATTAGATAAAGGGGAATGACTTTGAAATATGGGCTTATTTGAAAAAGCATTGTTTTCCTAAACCCTCGAAGCCAAATCCGACTCAAAAGATAAAATCCAATTCGATCCATTATGATTTTGGTTTTCCAAAATAGGCAATGAAATTGGAGCCATCGAAAAAGAAGAAGAAGTTACAGAATCCTCCGGCGATAACTGCATCTTCTCTAACCAAGCAGTAGTTGCTTCTTTAACTACTACCGCCGGTGAAAGATTCACATCAACTATCGGAATATCACACTTGACCAGAAAAAATAGATTTCATAATAGTGGCATTAAGCCAAGGACCAAATTCATTACTAATTTCCAATCCTTCAACTTTCTTATGAGTTGAAGAACAATGCTTCGAAATATGACCTAGTCAACCACACTAAAAACACATATGTGGCAGTCTTTCATATTGAAATATAGTGAAACTCTGTTCACCCCCAGGACTCCAAAACATAATTCCATGTCGTAAAGGTTCAAGAATATTTATTCTTACCTTCATTTAGAAAAATTTCAAACCCCCATCCACAGTAGCCCGAATTTCCACTGCCTCATATTTCTGGAAATTACCTACAACCTTCAGAGCAACGTCCTTTGTACAACACTCTCTTGGAAATCCCATCACTTGAATCCAAAAATAAGTTGTATCAAAAGCCATCTACATAACATGCCTATTTAGAGTCCATTATTGACAAACTAAAAATTGATTATCAAAACACTAAGGGCCTATATGATGAATTCTTGTAACATCCTTTTGGTCTTTGAAAAGGAACTGGAATAAATGAGGATTAATTTTGATCACTCGCAGATCCTTGCAACCCCAAACAGAGGACATAGTATTTCATAGGACAACAGGATTAACGTGCTTTGCAGCAATGATTTTACCGAAAAAACTCGTTTCACATTCAGAAATACCATCGACAATATCAAAAGTACCAATATCAAGGACATTACCTTCTTCAATAGAAAGGGAAAATTATTTCAATTTCTCAATAAACTGTTCATCCATCAAGGAGACAAACACTGAAGATTTACGCACCAAAGAGATTGACGACTCTAATTACATTCAATCGCAATAAAATCAGGGAGAAAACAACGATAAAAAACTAGAAAAAAGACCGAAAAGAAAACTCTCATAGGAAGCCTAGAGAGAGACTTTCTTGTAAACTTTGCTAACAACTATTCAATTGGGTGAAATTGAATGTTAGTTTAGTGTTGATTTAATAAATTCAATTTTTATTGGATGTTAATTGAATGAATTAAATGTTAATTGAATGGTTTTAAATATAAATTAGGTGAATTTAATATTCATTAAGTTGAATTTTTAATGTTAATTTGATGAATTGAATGTGTTAATGTAATATTAATTTACTGATTGCATCCTAATTAAATACTTTAGAGATAAAATTGACAAAATTCATACTTTAGGAACCCAATTAATAAAACGTCTATAGTTTTGAGATAAAATTGTTATTAACCTATTGCTAAATCAGGATTGATAATGAAAAAAAAGGATCAGCCATGACAAATATCTTGATTTCCTCGTTGGTTAATAACACTTTTATCCTTATAGATGGATATTTTGTCATATTGATATCTAAAATATCAATGTTTTCAATTTTATCTATAAAGTATTCAATTAACATGCAATTCAGAAAATTGACATCATATTAACCTCCAAATTCATACAATTAGCATTGAACTCATCAATTTAATATTAAATATCATTCAATTAGCATTTAATTCATCAAATTAATATTCAATTCATCTGTTAAACATTTAATTTATCAAATTAACACCAAATTAACATATAATTCATCTAATAAATATTCAATTCATTAAATTAATATCCTAACTCATCCAATAAAGTTTCAATTTATCAAATCAATATCAAAGTAATATGCAAATTCATCCAATTAATATTCAANCCTTGTTCCACTTGAGAGAATCGCCGACGAGGAGCTTTGGTAGAATTTTTTTTTGCAAACCAATTAGGGCAAATATGAAGAATAATAGAAGGACTATTTGTTTTCTTATGGGTCCCTTTTTGTAAACAATCGACAGTATGGGATGGGCTCGAATCCACTGTTACACCCACTTCAATTAGGGAATCATCAACATTAAAGGCCGGATCTGCATTATTTGGGCCATGATTTTCGAGATTAGATAAAGGGGAATGACTTTGAAATATGGGCTTATTTGAAAAAGCATTGTTTTCCTAAACCCTCGAAGCCAAATCCGACTCAAAAGATAAAATCCAATTCGATCCATTATGATTTTGGTTTTCCAAAATAGGCAATGAAATTGGAGCCATCGAAAAAGAAGAAGAAGTTACAGAATCCTCCGGCGATAACTGCATCTTCTCTAACCAAGCAGTAGTTGCTTCTTTAACTACTACCGCCAGTGAAAGATTCACATCAACTATCGGAATATCACACTTGACCAGAAAAAATAGATTTCATAATAGTGGCATTAAGCCAAGGACCAAATTCATTACTAATTTCCAATCCTTCAACTTTCTTATGAGTTGAAGAACAATGCTTCGAAATATAACCTAGTCAACCACACTAAAAACACATATGTGGCAGTCTTTCATATTGAAATATAGTGAAACTCTGTTCACCCCCAGGACTCCAAAACATAATTCCATGCCGTAAAGGTTCAAGAATATTTATTCTTACCTTCATTCAGAAAAATTTCAAACCCCCATCCACAGTAGCCTGAATTTCCACTACCTCATATTTCTGGAAATTACCTACAACCTTCAGAGCAACGTCCTTTGTACAACACTCTCTTGGAAATCCCATCACTTGAATCCAAAAATAAGTTGTATCAAAAGCCATCTACATAACATGCCTATTTAGAGTCCATTATTGACAAACTAAAAATTGATTATCAAAACACTAAGGGCCTATATGATGAATTCTTGTAACATCCTTTTGGTCTTTGAAAAGGAACTGGAATAAATGAGGATTAATTTTGATCACTCGCAGATCCTTGCAACCCCAAACAGAGGACATAGTATTTCGTAGGACAACAGGATTAACGTGTTTTGCAGCAATGATTTTACCGAAAAAACTCGTTTCACATTCAGAAATACCATCGACAATATCAAAAGTACCAATATCAAGGACATTACCTTCTTCAATAGAAAGGGAAAATTATTTCAATTTCTCAATAAACTGTTCATCCATCAAGGAGACAAACACTGAAGATTTACGCACCAAAGAGATTGACGACTCTAATTACATTCAATCGCAATAAAATCAGGGAGAAAACAACGATAAAAAACTAGAAAAAAGACCGAAAAGAAAACTCTCATAGGAAGCCTAGAGAGAGACTTTCTTGTAAACTTTGCTAACAACTATTCAATTGGGTGAAATTGAATGTTAGTTTAGTGTTGATTTAATAAATTCAATTTTTATTGGATGTTAATTGAATGAATTAAATGTTAATTGAATGGTTTTAAATATAAATTAGGTGAATTTAATATTCATTAAGTTGAATTTTTAATGTTAATTTGATGAATTGAATGTGTTAATGTAATATTAATTTACTGATTGCATGCTAATTAAATACTTTAGAGATAAAATTGACAAAATTCATACTTTAGGAACCCAATTAATAAAACGTCTATAGTTTTGAGATAAAATTGTTATTAACCTATTGCTAAATCAGGATTGATAATGAAAAAAAAGGATCAGCCATGACAAATATCTTGATTTCCTCGTTGGTTAATAACACTTTTATCCTTATAGATGGATATTTTGTCATATTGANAAAATTATTTCAATTTCTCAATAAACTGTTCATCCATCAAGGAGACAAACACTGAAGATTTACGCACCAAAGAGATTGACGACTCTAATTACATTCAATCGCAATAAAATCAGGGAGAAAACAACGATAAAAAACTAGAAAAAAGACCGAAAAGAAAACTCTCATAGGAAGCCTAGAGAGAGACTTTCTTGTAAACTTTGCTAACAACTATTCAATTGGGTGAAATTGAATGTTAGTTTAGTGTTGATTTAATAAATTCAATTTTTATTGGATGTTAATTGAATGAATTAAATGTTAATTGAATGGTTTTAAATATAAATTAGGTGAATTTAATATTCATTAAGTTGAATTTTTAATGTTAATTTGATGAATTGAATGTGTTAATGTAATATTAATTTACTGATTGCATCCTAATTAAATACTTTAGAGATAAAATTGACAAAATTCATACTTTAGGAACCCAATTAATAAAACGTCTATAGTTTTGAGATAAAATTGTTATTAACCTATTGCTAAATCAGGATTGATAATGAAAAAAAAGGATCAGCCATGACAAATATCTTGATTTCCTCGTTGGTTAATAACACTTTTATCCTTATAGATGGATATTTTGTCATATTGATATCTAAAATATCAATGTTTTCAATTTTATCTATAAAGTATTCAATTAACATGCAATTCAGAAAATTGACATCATATTAACCTCCAAATTCATACAATTAGCATTGAACTCATCAATTTAATATTAAATATCATTCAATTAGCATTTAATTCATCAAATTAATATTCAATTCATCTGTTAAACATTTAATTTATCAAATTAACACCAAATTAACATATAATTCATCTAATAAATATTCAATTCATTAAATTAATATCCTAACTCATCCAATAAAGTTTCAATTTATCAAATCAATATCAAAGTAATATGCAAATTCATCCAATTAATATTCAATTAATCAAATTAAGATTCAATTCTATGTTAATAGACTTAAAATTCGTAAAAAAAATAGAATTTAATTAGCTCAATCGTCTCAATTATTTGCAGAAAAATGAATTTTAATATGTAAACAAAAAATTTAATCGGCTAGAATCTTAATTGAATTGTACGTACAAAAATTATTTGAGATTTGATTGAAAATATTACAATCCAATGCGTGAGCAGATGATAATTACCAAAAAATTGATTTTTAATTTGATTTCATGTTTGGGTTCTTGAATTCGGTATTTGGGTAATGTGATGAAAGGTCCTGATTTTAGTAGGATCGGCAAACTTGATCGCTAAACATGTCACGACCAGTCTTGATTTAAGCTAAAGCTTCATCGGTAGTCTTGATCGCTAAACATGTCAGGATCGGTCCTAATTTAGGCTAAAGCTTGATTGCCAAACAAGCCAGGACTGGTCCTTATTTAGTTGTATGCATAATTGGTAAACTTGATCGTTAAACATGCCAAGACCGGTCCTAATTTGAGACCGCTAAGCTTGATCAGTTAGCTTGATCTAAGATCGTTCCTGATTTTAAGAAAAGAAAAAAGTAGTAAACTTACCTAAAAAAAAGTGGTAATTTTACCCTTAAAAGTGTTTAATTTTACCAAATAGATGGTAATTTTACCCAAAAAGTTGTCTTACACAATCAATGGTAACCTTAGGCCAAAAATTAGTAACCTCATCAATTTTAAAGGAGGTAATTTTATTAAAAAGTGATAACCTTGCTCCCAAAAGTGGTATTATTACCCAAAAAGTTGTAATCTAGTTGTATTCTTACCCCATCAGTAACTTTACCCCCAAAAGTGATAACCTTAGTTATCAAAAGTGGTAATCTTACTAAAAGAAGTGGTAAGTTTACCCAAAAAAAATTGTATTGTTATCCAAAATTGATTATCTTATCTCAATATCTTACCCAATCAATTGTAATGTTACCCAATCAGTGGTATTCTTACCCTCAATAAGTTGTATTCTTACCCAAATAGTTGTAATTTTACCTTCAAAAAAGTTATATTTTTACCCAATTAGTGGTAACTTTACTTCTCAAAAATGATTTTTTTTACCAAAAAGTTATAATCTTACATCCAAAAGGTTGTAATTCTAACTCAAACGGTGATAACAATTTTTCTAAAAGTGGTAATCTTACCAAAAAAAGTGGTAATGTTACACCCAAAAAGTTGTATTCTTATCCAAATTGTGGTAACTATTTTTTTCAAAAGTGATAATCTTACCCAAAAAGTGATAATCTTGTCTCAAAAAGTAATAATCTTACCAAAAAAAAAAAGTGGCAACCTTACATAAAATTGGTATTATTACTAATCAAAACCCAACTACCCCCAGAACCTGATACCACATCCATAGAGTGATAACCCTTACTCCTCCATTGTGGGTTCATTGCATCCAAAAATATGATAATCTTATTCTAAGAAGTTTTAAATGTATTTGTTTTTTTTATTAAATATAAGATTACTATAATCTCAACCTACTAATTAATTTATAATCTGTTGAATGGTTCATAGGGATAAAAAAACTCTGCAACTCCATCTTCTTTATCCGTCTTCTTTGTCCTTGTCGAATTTTTTATTTTTTTTATGAATTTGTCAAGGCTTAAACATATTGAGAGTAGCCGGTAAAATAGTATTTTAAATTTTATCAATGNAAGATTACTATAATCTCAACCTACTAATTAATTTATAATCTGTTGAATGGTTCATAGGGATAAAAAAACTCTGCAACTCCATCTTCTTTATCCGTCTTCTTTGTCCTTGTCGAATTTTTTATTTTTTTTATGAATTTGTCAAGGATTAAACATATTGAGAGTAGCCGGTAAAATAGTATTTTAAATTTTATCAACGGTTGTAACTCCTTGATTATGGATTAATAATGAATGTTCATTTTTCGGTATCATACTAAAAAGGTAAAAATGAATACCTTAGAAAGACCCCCATTTTTATTGTTGTTCTTCCCTCCTTTTTCCTTGTTTTTCGGTATGTTTTGGATTGAAATGATAAATGTTCTATTTCTAATCAAATCCAAAAAATATAGACATATGGAGAGACAAATCGAGATAGAAGTTAGAATTTAGTGCATGCCTAATAATCATGGAGTCTGACGAGGATGATATCGTTGGCGGCGATCCAGACTTTCTTATGCATCTTTCCACGGATATGACAGAGTCATTTGTCACCGTCGATGCATGTGACTTCACAACCATTTTTGTGTGTGTATGCCGATGTGTATCAATTTAAGCAATTTTTGTGGTAATTTAGCTAATAAATCAATTAATCTCCATGATTAGTAGTTTAAATCGTTATATATATATATATATATATATTAGTTATTGCATGTGCCTGAAAGCACAAAATAATTAATAATAAACATATTTGTATTCATAACTAAAATCAAATCACAAATATAGAGAAGAGATAAAGAAATTTAAGCATCGATTTGTAATTGGGGGGCGGCAACGGCGACGATGGTGGCAGTGGGGGTGAGGACGGGGGCGGGGGCGATGGGGTGGTGGTGGTAGTGGCGGCAACGATAATGGTGGTGGTAGTGGCGACGACGATAATGGTGGTGGTAGTGGTGGCGGTGGTGGCGGCGGCGACAGTGGTGGGGGGTGGTGAGACAGTTTCAAACATTATTATTTTATAAAATATTTATGAGAAATAATTTCTAAAAGTACTTTTAAAAAATCACTTCAAACACACTTTTGAGGCTTATTTTTCTATTAAATTGAGGGTGTTAATATTAGTCATTAGATTAATTTTAAAGTAAAATTTAAAGCGATCTCAACCGCGAATAGCAAAAGTCATTTTGTTTATCTTTTGAGATTTGACTTATAAGTTACTTTATTATATATATATATATATATATATATATATATTTGTTTATTCATGTTGCTATTTTTTTTTTGATGAACATGTTATTGTTAATATTAAATATTATTATTTTTTCAAAATATCAATATTCAATGTTTTTTTTTTGTGTTGATCATGTTACTATTGTTATTTGATGAACATATTACTGTTAATATTGAATGTTACTATTTTTTTGAAATATTAATATTTAATATTTTTTTTTGTGACTATGTTATTGACTATTTTTTACTGTTAAAATATTTTTGAATGTTTCAACTTTCAAGAGTAATGAACTGGATTGTGGGCCCTGAACAAACCAACTCGTAGGATCACATCGAGCCCAAAAGCCCCCATCAAGGGGTTACCGAGACCTCTATGTGACAAGAAAGGCCAGCCTGTACTCGATGCCAATAGGGTTTTTTTAGGTGAAAATTGGGGGTGAGTCCCCCTAAATGTACTTGTTTGGAGATAAGTCTGGCAAAGAAACTTATAAGGAGTTAAGTCCACTTTTAAAATTATGTATATTGACTTAAGTCCATTTTTTTTAATCTCAAAAATATCCCTAACAGTGTTAATCTTGGATAAGTATGGAAAGTTATAGGTTAGATATTTTGAGATATATATGGTAACAGTTATATTCAGTTTTTTATGAAATAGAGAATATCATATTTGGTTGCATGATTTACGTCAAAATTAATGGGCTATTATCTCAAATTCAATTCAAAATTTTCCATTAACAAATTCAAATTCAATTTTCATTTTCCGAAGTACAAGAACTTAGTTGTCTGTTACGTCAAGTTTCTTTCTCACCGAAAATTTGAGCGATTATTTTTTTCCAAGAAGCAGGTGGTGTCCTTCTTATTCACATGATACCACTACGTCATTTTTGTTTGATAGGATTTTCGAAGGTGATACAAGCATCAATTGAGAGTTCAAATTTTGCTGTGATTCCAGGTTAACTTGTTGGTTCTTTATTTCCTGAGATATATTCATTGTAATTGGCTGATTTACATAATATGATTAGTTATTATATGCTGAGGTATTTTCATTGTAATTTCTTAATTTACAAAATATGAATTCTAGTGTTGTTTTGGATTTTTTTGCATAAATTGATATTCATTCGCCGAAAATTCTAGGTTACTTACGGAATTCGTATTGCAACCTTTTTCACCGATTTTTTTTTGTTTTTTAATTAGGTACTAAGTTATTTCTTTCATGTTACTGTTCGTGATTTTATTGGAATTATAATTGCTTATATTTCATTTTTTTTCCTTTTGTTATTGCCGAAATACAATGTAACTTTTCAGTATTCATATCGCGATGTTCCTTATTAGAGTTATGTTTTTTTTAATTAGGTTCTAGGTTTTTTTTTATCATGTTATTGTTAGTGATTTATTGGAATTAGAAATGGTTATGTTTGTTTTTCTATTTTTTCCATTTTTTTTTGTTTTATTGGTTATAACAAATGGATGATAACATATTGGTTTGTTGCAAGTATTTTTTTGAGACTGTTGTGCTAAGAATTTCAATACATTCCACAATTGATGTTGTGTTACATGGTGTTTGTGACAATTGGAATGGTTTAAGTGTCAATTGTGTTGCCCTGTCATACGTTATTCCCGGTCATCCGATTTGTTCTTTGCAAAATGATCATGATATGAGAAACATGTTTCTAATTGCATCATCTGTTCAGTTGAATTTTGTTGAAGTTATAGTTGTTGTTAAAGGGAATGTGGTTCGTGATTTTGAGGATGGGGAAGTTGTGGAAAATTCTAAATTAACTGTTGACCCTATTGGTCGTGAGGATGATCTTCTCCCTCATTTTTGTTCTCACAATGAGAAGGTTTTGTTGACTGATGGATGGTCCAATGGAATAATAGAGATGGGGCAGAAGTTTGAGGGAGGAGTAGTTGGTTTTCGGAATGCATTATGCAAATATGCAATCAAAGTTGGTTTTCAGTTTAATTATGTGAAGAATGAAAAAATAAGGGTGAAAGCTGAATGTGCAATGAAATATTCTGCTGGGTGTGAGTGGTTTGTTGTTGCTACACTCCAACGGATAAATGGATGGTTTTACATTAAGAAGTTAAACAATAAACACACATGCGGTGTGATTGCACGTACAACAAAGAACAAAATATTGACTTCTAATTTAGTTTGTGGGCTTATTGTTGACAATGTCAAACAAAAACCTGACACACGTCCAGTTGACGTGAAAAGTATGTTTCATACAGATTATGGTTTGACCATATCGTATGATCAAGCTTGGGTGCGCATTGAAAAAGCAAGGGGTATGTTGTTTGGGGATCATTCGTTGTCATACCAACAATTACGGTGGTATGTGCAGGCTGCAAATGAAAGCAATCTAGGTAGTCATTTTGTGTTGGNCTGAGACTGTTGTGCTAAGAATTTCAATACATTCCACAATTGATGATGTGTTACATGGTGTTTGTGACAATTGGAATGGTTTAAGTGTCAATTGTGTTGCCCTGTCATACGCTATTCCCGGTCATCCGATTTGTTCTTTGCAAAATGATCATGATGTGAGAAACATGTTTCTAATTGCATCATCTGTTCAGTTGAATTTTGTTGAAGTTATAGTTGTTGTTAAAGGGAATGTGGTTCGTGATTTTGAGGATGGGGAAGTTGTGGAAAATTCTAAATTAACTGTTGACCCTATTGGTCGTGAGGATGATCTTCTCCCTTATTTTTGTTCTTACAATGAGAAGGTTTTGTTGACTGATGGATGGTCCAATGGAATAATAGAGATGGGGCAGAAGTTTGAGGGAGGAGTAGTTGGTTTTCGGAATGCATTATGCAAATATGCAATCAAAGTTGGTTTTCAGTTTAATTATGTGAAGAATGAAAAAATAAGGGTGAAAGCAGAATGTGTAATGAAATATTCTGCTGGGTGTGAGTGGTTTGTTGTTGCTACACTCCAACGGATAAATGGATGGTTTTACATTAAGAAGTTAAACAATAAACACACGTGCAGTGTGACTGCACGTACAACAAAGAACAAAATATTGACTTCTAATTTAGTTTGTGGGCTTATTGTTGACAATGTCAAACAAAAACCTGACACAAATCCAGTTGACGTGAAAAGTATGTTTCATACAGATTATGGTTTGACCATATCGTATGATCAAGCTTGGGTGCGTGTTGAAAAAGCAAGGGGTATGTTGTTTGGGGATCATTCGTTGTCATACCAACAATTACGGTGGTATGTGCAGGCTGCAAATGAAAGCAATCCAGGTAGTCATTTTGTGTTGGAAGGTGATTCGGACACGCAACGTTTTAGTAGGTTGTTCATATCATTTAACTACTATCGACCCATATTATTCATTGATTGTACATTTTTAAAAAGAATGTATAAAGGCATTATTTTGTCTGCAACTGCAAAAGATGACAACCAAAGTGATTTTTTTTTGGTTTATTTGGTATTACTGATTTTATTTTAATATTACATTTTAATATTTTTATATATGTTACTGTTTACTTATGTTAATACTTGTGTGGCTATATGTATTGCAGGTTTGTTCCCTTTGGTTTTTGTTGTTGTTGATTCGGAGAATGAGTGTATTTGGCNGTTGGTCGTGAGGATGATCTTCTCCCTTATTTTTGTTCTTACAATGAGAAGGTTTTGTTGACTGATGGATGGTCCAATGGAATAATAGAGATGGGGCAGAAGTTTGAGGGAGGAGTAGTTGGTTTTCGGAATGCATTATGCAAATATGCAATCAAAGTTGGTTTTCAGTTTAATTATGTGAAGAATGAAAAAATAAGGGTGAAAGCAGAATGTGTAATGAAATATTCTGCTGGGTGTGAGTGGTTTGTTGTTGCTACACTCCAACGGATAAATGGATGGTTTTACATTAAGAAGTTAAACAATAAACACACGTGCAGTGTGACTGCACGTACAACAAAGAACAAAATATTGACTTCTAATTTAGTTTGTGGGCTTATTGTTGACAATGTCAAACAAAAACCTGACACAAATCCAGTTGACGTGAAAAGTATGTTTCATACAGATTATGGTTTGACCATATCGTATGATCAAGCTTGGGTGCGTGTTGAAAAAGCAAGGGGTATGTTGTTTGGGGATCATTCGTTGTCATACCAACAATTACGGTGGTATGTGCAGGCTGCAAATGAAAGCAATCCAGGTAGTCATTTTGTGTTGGAAGGTGATTCGGACACGCAACGTTTTAGTAGGTTGTTCATATCATTTAACTACTATCGACCCATATTATTCATTGATTGTACATTTTTAAAAAGAATGTATAAAGGCATTATTTTGTCTGCAACTGCAAAAGATGACAACCAAAGTGATTTTTTTTTGGTTTATTTGGTATTACTGATTTTATTTTAATACTACATTTTAATATTTTTATATATGTTACTGTTTACTTATGTTAATACTTGTGTGGCTATATGTATTACAGGTTTGTTCCCTTTGGTTTTTGTTGTTGTTGATTCGGAGAATGAGTGTATTTGGCGTTGATTTTTAGGACAATTAGCTAAGATTGTTGATAATACTATCGATCGCAATGTTGGCTTGATGGAAGCAATGCCAAAGGTGTTCCCAACGGTGTACCATTCGTTCTGCCTACAACACCTAAAAGTAAATCTGAGAGATAAGTATAGTAGGGGTCATTTTACCCATGTGTTCCGCGAGCGTATGGTTTTTTTGTTTACATTGTGTGTTTATGCTCCAATAGAGACATTTTTCAATGAAAAACTTGATGATTTTTGACGTGAAGGAGGAACCGTTGTTGATAAATTTTTGAAAAATCTTCCATTTGAGAAATGGGCGAATGCTTCTTTCAAGGGAAAACGTTATGGGGAGATGTCTTCAAATGCTATTGAGTCATTCAATGCTTGGATCACAAAGTCACGTTACTTACTTTTCACAAGCATGGTTGACACAATAAAGGGGCAGATTATGAACCAAATGGGCTGCCGCTTGAATACATCGTCACAGTGGAATGACATTAATTGTCCAAATATTGAATTCAAACTTCAAGCTACTTTCACTGAGTGTCATTCCTAGTTTGTTAGGGTGTCGTCAAGTCATGTTTTTGAGGTTAATTCACATCCTTCAGTGACGGTTGACATTNCGTTATGGGGAGATGTCTTCAAATGCTATTGAGTCATTCAATGCTTGGATCACGAAGTCACGTCACTTACTTTTCACAAGCATGGTTGACACAATAAAGGGGCAGATTATGAACCAAATGGGTTGCCGCTTGAATACATCGTCACAGTGGAATGACATTAATTGTCCAAATATTGAATCCAAACTTTAAGCTGCTTTCACTGAGTGTCATTCCTAGTTTGTTAGGGTGTCGTCAAGTCATGTTTTTGAGGTTAATTCACATCCTTCAGTGACGGTTGACATTGAGAGTTGTACGTGCTCATGTCACCAATGGCAGTTCAACGGTTTACCATGTGCCCATGTTGTGGCTGCAATTCAAAAGAGTGGTAGGAACATCAATGAGTTTGTTGATTATTATTATCAGGTGACTACTTACAGAATATGTTATTCTGAGCCTATACACTCTATTCCAACACTCGGTCATCTAGACTTTTCAACGGTTGACGTTGATATGCTGCCACCATTGTCAAAAAAATAACTAGGCCATCCAAGGAAGCGTGGATTTAGGTCTAGAGGTGAGTTTGTTAAGAAAATTTATTGTGGCCGTTTAGGTAGTCATAATAAGAAGACTTGTAATGAGCCATTATAATATTTTCGTGCCTTTTTTATTCTTTATGTGTTACTTTTATTTTTAGCTATTTTGTGTTTGTCATGTTACACATTTGGAATATCACGGGTAAACTGTGTGATAAGTTAATAGTGTAGTATTATCCTTGCATGGTCAATATATGTTTGATGTTATTGTTAATGTGACCCTAATGTTACTATNACGGTTGACGTTGATATGCTGCCACCATTGTCAAAAAAATAACTAGGCCATCCAAGGAAGCATAGATTTAGGTCTAGAGGTGAGTTTGTTAAGAAAATTTATTGTGGCCATTTAGGTAGTCATAATAAGAAGACTTGTAATAAGCCATTATAATATTTTCGTGCCTTTTTTATTCTTTATGTGTTACTTTTATTTTTAGCTATTTTGTGTTTGTCATGTTACACATTTGGAATATCACGGGTAAACTGTGTGATAAGTTAATAGTGTAGTATTATCCTTGCATGGTCAATATATGTTTGATGTTATTGTTAATGTGACCCTAATGTTACTATTTTAATGCTCATGTTATATAGTAACTAATGTTACTTTTTAACAAGGTTTTTGCGTGATTGCTTAATTTGGATAAATTCAAATCATGTTGTTGCTCATGTTACTTTGTTTGGATAACCAAGAATGAAAGAGTTATCAACTGTTTTTCAAATAAATGATACAAACGATACTCAGTCATGTGGATAACAACATTTACATTCAACTAACAACTTTATTTCAGCATTCTATAATCATATAGAATTGGTAATCTGGAACAATTTTTGTATATGTTACTGTTTGTGTTACTATTTAAATAACAACGNTTTTGGATAAATTCAAATCATGTTGTTGCTCAT
Organism: Ilex paraguariensis; assembly: GCA_963454935.2. Lineage (NCBI taxonomy): Eukaryota > Viridiplantae > Streptophyta > Magnoliopsida > Aquifoliales > Aquifoliaceae > Ilex > Ilex paraguariensis. The sequence goes on from CAUOFW020005969.1 coordinate 160,462, forward strand.
GTTACTTTGTTTGGATAACCAAGAATAAAAGAGTTATTAACTGTTTTTCAAATAAATGATACAAACGATACTCAGTCATGTGGATAACAACATTTACATTCAACTAACAACTTTATTTCAGCATTCTATAATCATATAGAATTGGTAATCTGGAACAATTTTTGTATATGTTACTGTTTGTGTTACTATTTAAATAACAACGTGGACAGAGTTTTCTTTGTTCCACAAACATTCCATTACAATCAAATATCAACCACCGAACAATTACAACCAATTTTTAATCAAATATCAACCACCCAACAGTTACAACCAATTTTCTAACCAATCCTGCAATTAACCTAAAAATGAATAGCTATCCCATACATTAGAATTTTCTATTTGTCTTTATATCTCTTTCTCAATCTGGATCTTGTCTTGCAATCTTCAACAATCCATGCATTCTTATGGTTTATGAATGTAGTGATCATATCGATCCGAAGAATGGTAATTTGTGGTGGTTTCAATTTATCTTCTATCAGTTGTCCACGAGCAAGCTGCTGCATTAAGTAACACACGTACAATCTGCAGTCGACCTTGCAGTCAAGAAATTTTTTAAATGATATTNCCAATTTTCGAACCAATCCTGCAATTAACCTAAAAATGAATAGCTATCCCATACATTAGAATTTTCTATTTGTCTTTGTATCTCTTTCTCAATCTGGATCTTGTATTGCAATCTTCAACAGTCCATGCATTCTTATGGTTTATGAATGTAGTGACCATATCGATCCGAAAAATGGTAATTTGTGGTGGTTTCAATTTATCTTCTATCAGCTGTCCACGAGCAAGCTGCTGCATTAAGTAACACACGTACAATCTGCAGTCGACCTTGCAGTCAAGAAATTTTTTAAATGATATTTTAATGTGATGTACTTAAAGATATTTTATTTTATTATTTACGTACGTGTCAGCTCGTTGTTGAGGACATTTCTCATATGAGTACATTGGATATTGATATCTTATGTGCTGACAATAATTTCATCCTTTGTCTTTAATGGCTTTCTTTGTCCTTCCTTGGATGTCGTCTCCAGGTAGTCTTTTTGTCATAGTTAAATGTTGCGTTAATGTTGTACATTGAAAATATATCAAAAAATGTGGGTTATTCAGATTTTATTAACTTACCAATATTTTTGCATCCTCAAAAAACTTGTCCACAATTCCACTTCGCGGTTTCAAAGAGTTGTAGTGTGTCCATTCCCNGTTTGATATCTTATGTGCTAACAATAATTTCATCCTTTGTCTTTAATGACTTTCTTTGTCCTTCCTTGGATGTCGTCTCCAGGTAATCTTTTTGTCATAGTTAAATGTTGTGTTAATGTTGTACATTGAAAATATATCAAAAAATGTGGGTTATTCAGATTTTATTAACTTACCAATATTTTTGCATCCTCAAAAAACTTGTCCACAATTCCACTTCGCGGTTTCAAAGAGTTGTAGTGTGTCCATTCCCCTGTTTTTGTATCCAGTACAAGCAAGGTCCAGTGGAATGGCGTAGGCTGGGTGCGTTGTGCATCTGAATTCATGGGGAACACAATGAATGACCAAACCTGTCCCATATTCAGATTGTTGTCTATCTCAACCTTTCGTGAGTGTTCTTGCCTCCTAACCGTTACGAATGTCTACATGTTAAGCAATAGTAACCCATAAATTTTAGAGACTGATGAATGCAATATATAATAGTAACATTCATGTTACTGTATTAACACATACATAGCATTGTTACAATAGTTCTATTCATAGTAACACGTATGTTATTGTATCTGGTTTAGTATAGTAACATGAATGTTACTATACCCAGGTTNAGCGTAGGCTGGGTGCGTTGTGCATCTGAATTCATGGGGAACACAATGAATGACCAAACTTGTCCCATATTCAGATTGTTGTCTATCTCAACCTTTCGTGAGTGTTCTTGCCTCCTAACCGTTACGAATGTCTACATGTTAAGCAATAGTAACCCATAAATTTTAGAGACTGATGAATGCAATATATAATAGTAACATTCATGTTACTGTATTAACACATACATAGCATTGTTACAATAGTTCTATTCATAGTAACACGTATGTTATTGTATCTGGTTTAGTATAGTAACATGAATGTTACTATACCCAGGTTACTAGTCAAGTACTCAAGCAATCAAGAATTCAATGTATGTTACAAAATATCAACCAGCATAGATTGTTGGTCTCCATGTTATTATATTTAACACAAACACAGCAGTGTTATAATAGATCCATTCATAGTAACATGAATGTTACTATGTCTGTGTTACTATAGTAACATGCATATTACTATATACATGTTACTCCAGCAACCAAGAATTCAACATAGATTGTACAAACTCACCCAGCACAGACTATTGAAAAAGAAACACTTGCAATTTTCTTCCTCCATCAGTATTTCTCCCTAACAATCAATCACCTGAGTAACAACACGACTTTGTTAAATAAAAAACATTCAAGTATTCCATAATTTGTTTAAATTTTCAAGACTCATGGTACATTACATTGTTGTGCAGCTCTCCCCTATCCATGAATTTCAATACATCATTAACTTCAATGATATTTTCATACTTTTTTCCACTCCATAAAGTTGTCCTTTTAATAAAAAAACGATACATGTTAATAAAAAAAGGGTATAAACAATAAAATATATAGAATTTGTTTCAAAATGGGGCATTAAGTTACTTACTTTTTTCCCTCAGCCTTATGCATTTGAACCAATTTGTTGTACACATTCGTTCCAAACTTCTTGTAGGCTTTCCATTTTGAGCTTCAACTCGCTTACTTTTTGGCTTCTCATTTGGCATTGTAATATCCAAATCATCAACATCAATATAGTTATCTTGTATCTTCTCCTTCCCTTTATTTTTGTCGTCTTGATCCTGGATTTCAACTTGCTCCAATCTTTTCTTTTCTCCCTTTTTTTTCCTACTATACTCAAAATCTTCATCTCTCTTTCTTTTTCTTTCTTTCCGTTTGATTTTTCTCACCATCGATGTTTGTTCTACACCTTCGATAGTCTGATGTTTTGGTGGAGTTCGGGGGTACTTTTGACTAACGCATAGCCATATCAGTGACAACATCATGCAGGGAATTGTTTTCTTCTTCTAATTCGGACACCCTTGATGTCAGTGTCTTAANAGTCTGATGTTTTGGTGCAGTTCGGGGGTACTTTTGACTAACGCATAGCCATATCAGTGACAACATCATGCAGGGAATTGTTTTCTTCTTCTAATTCGGACACCCTTGATGTCAGTGTCTTAATTTGATCTTCTTGTGTTTCTTTGTTTTTCTCCAAGAGATCAACTAAAACTTGCAATTGTGAAATTTGGTTGTCCCTGTTAACAAGTTTCATCGCATATTCTTCAATCTCTTTCAAATCTTCCTCGCTTTGGTTTCCCCCAATATTCTTAATAATCGTTCGAAGTGCTTCGTTCTCCATAGTCAACATTTGGATAGTAAATTTTTGCNGCAATTGTGAAATTTGGTTGTCCTTGTTAACAAGTTTCATCGCATATTCTTCAATCTCTTTCAAATCTTCCTCGCTTTGGTTTCCCCCAATATTCTTGATAATCGTTCGAAGTGCTTCGTTCTCCATAGTCAACATTTGGATAGTAAATTTTTGCACCTCATTCTCAACATTCAAACAAGACGTACCTTCATTCTCATGGGAAGGTTGTTGTGACTTTTTCTTATGTGTTACCACTTCATCTGGTTCCATAAATACAGATTCCCGAATGACTACATCAACAAATGCATCAAACGGTTATACGTTTTGAGTCTCCTTTTGGACAAGTTCATCATTCGTAGGAACATGTACTTCATTATCACTTTCATGGACAGATTCATTACCCACAATATGATCATCACCAGCTAAATTAGGTTCATCACCTCCNGCAGATTCCCGAATGACCACATCAACAAATGCATCAAACGGTTATACGTTTTGAGTCTCCTTTTGGACAAGATCATCATTCGTAGGAACATGTACTTCATTATCATTTTCATGGACACATTCATTACCCACAATATGATCATCACCAGCTAAATTAGGTTCATCACCTCCATATTTCAATTCTAAATTTAAAGCACTCTTGCTAGCAACAGTGCTTTGTTGTGGAAGTTCAACACTATGCTACACATTTTTTGAATTTTTTCGATTTTCTCTCATTAAGTTTTTCTCACCAACTATTTTCTTTAGTTTTTTTCGAAAAACCTGACAACATCACTATTAACGTTAAAAATTTGAATCTGATGACTGTGAATTACACAGTCATAGTCATAGTAACATCCATTTGTATACAGTAACATTCATTTTCCTGTTAATATCATCAATAGTAACATCATTTTAATATAGTAACATTGATCACAAATTTAACATTATCATGCAATTAAGCAATTGTCAAAAATAATTTAAATACCTGATCAGCTGCTATGTCGGACAGTGTGTTTTGTGAGAGGGCCGCTCAAAGTTTTCTTAAGTTCTATTTCATCCACCGTGGGAATACATCCGCCTTGTCGGCCACAATAAGAGACACGTGTTCACATATCCAGTACTGCAATTTAGACATAGTTACATTATATAAAACATATAGAGTTTACTGAAAAAATAAAAAAAAATCAAATAAATTATCAATCTAAAACTTACTGGTAACAGTAGTACCCAACCAGTTACTGCACTCGATGTTTCAAACTTCAACCGTATGGAATTTATCATCGCATCAATAGTTGCTTGACACCAGTTGTATTTTTTTATTTCATCCAAATTTTCTATGTACGACACATATCTCCATCCAATTGTTTGGCCCATATTTATAATTACTAGTGTCACTAAGACATACAAAGAGAACAACCTAGAAAAATCTTCACAATCATGCTTACCAACACCCGTTGTTGTCTCCTCCAGCCTGATTTTTATAATTGGTGCATTCAACTTTTTGGTGTTACAAAATCTCCTTCTAACAAAATGGTGAATTTTTTTTTTTGCACTTTGGGAGGAAAGAATTGGATCGACACCGTCTTCTATACCAAAAATTAGTGTTACATCGGTCTTCCGTATCTTCAGACCTTTTTCACCAATACGGAATCTTGATGTTTCACCATCAAACATTGTAATTATATCCACAATACTCTTGTCATTCTTTTTGAACTATTCTTTATCCACTTCAGTTGTTGATATTGTGTTAAACAAATGTCAAAATAGTGTTCTCTTTAGTTGTTTTCTGTGATCATCTGTGATGTTTAGGTCAGTTATAACCTTCACCAATGGAAGCAAATTAGATCGAAATTGGTGAAATGCAGTTGCTTTTGGAGCAGTAGATTTACCTTTTTTAGCCATCAACCTATAAAATGACATTTGAATATTAATAGATGAACAACATACAATAACATTATATTAGTAACATGAGCATAGTAACACTAATAAACATATTCTTATTAACATCAAACAAATACAATTCAGTAACTTCACTTTTCAATATACGATTGATTCCATTGCAAATTCATTGAGTTCCCATTTTGCATTTAAAATCAAACAACTACCCCTTCACTCTTCATGAACAACATCTGCTGCATTTAAAGTTAAAAATCTAAAAAGTTTTGATTAGTAACATGTTTACAGTAACACCAAGATGTTAGTAACATCCACAGTAGCCAAACACATCCATTCATTGAAAGTATGAAATTATTTTTCCAGTTATTACACAGTAACCTAAAAAGTTTCATTGTACTCTTGAACCAATGGTTTTTGAATTTCTAGAACAACGAAGAAAGCAACAAAAAATTTAAACATCTAATTATATAACAGAATGATTAAGTAACAGTAACATGAATAGGTCCATCCCATGTGTCATATTGTGCACAGTAACATCTAAATTAAAAAGATTTGATGTTACTATCATGAAATAATGGCAATACAATGTTAATGGTTAATTTAAGACACTCAATACAAATCAATAACATCAATATATAGACATTAAAATAATAAATTTTTAAAATTGATCTCACAGTAACATTAGAAGTTCTAAAGAAACCACACCAATCAATTTTGAATGTATAACGCCATGAAATAAAAAACGAAATCATAATACCCAAATCTTTTATATAGTAATAAGAACTCACAATATCATTTTCAAAAAAAAAATTTTAAAAAAAAATTAGACAGTACGAACTACATAGGGTGTAAATGTAGTTTTAAAACTCTAAAAGAAACATCAAACTTCATGTAATATCACACACCTTACAAATTTTTACAGAATCCCAAAGTTTTGTGAAGACTTCAAGAATGCTAAGAACAATTGTAGCTTTTCGCCAATGAAACTTGAAGAGTAACCCCGATTTTCGGTTTTATTATGTGAAACCAGTTTCAATTTTGAATTGATTATTTTTGGGTAATAGAATTTTATGATTTTCAGAGAAGAAGAATGGGAAATATTTGAGGAATGTTGCCGGATTCATAGCCTGGAATGAAGGAAGCAAGAGTTACTGGTTGCAAAAAAAATGGAAACGAAAGGGTTCTCCGTCTAAGAAAGCAATCGGCAAGTTAAACGACGTTTAGGTTTTTAAATAAATAAGGGTATAATAGTAAAAATGGCAAAAAGTTGACTTCAAACCAAATAAGTTTCCTTGCAAGGCTTATCTTCAAACAAATCCATTCAAGGGGACCCGCTTCCAAATTTTTCATTTTTTAGCTATATCATGGGTCACGAGCTTCAAAATTGGAAAAGGGTGACAAATTTAGGCATGTTAACGAATCAAGTTTGAATTAAATTTTAATTGATTCGAATTTAAATTTGACTTTAAAATTCGACCCTGATAATCTAATGAATTTTATTTTCATGGTTCATACCCAAATCTCTTAATTGTCCGAACCCGATCCGAATAACCTAATTTAACTAAATTTTAACAAATTACATATAAATTTTAACTNGAATTTTAATTGATTCGAATTTAAATTTGACTTTAAAATTCGACCCTGATAATCTAATGAATTTTATTTTCGTGGTTCATACCCAAATCTCTTAATAGTCCGAACCCGATCCGAATAACCTAATTTAACTAAATTTTAACAAATTACATATAAATTTTAACTATTTTTTTCAAACAATCACTTAATTTCTTTAATATTTATGCAAAAATATATAAATTATTTTAAATTAGATCATAATCAAATCGAATTTATATATATATCTAAATCTGAATCCTTAAAATATACGATATCGAATTCATATTCAAATTTGGATAATCGATAAAAAATATCAATCTACATCTGATTAATTAAATTTTGATTCAGATCAGATTCGAATTAAAATCAAATCCATTGGCAAACCTAGTGAAAATGGCAACATATGTGACTCCCCCAAGTCCCACAGTTGATGAATCAAAATCATTACCAAAACAATTAATCAAATCATTCATTAAAATGTTATTGATTCCTATATCTTCATTATATACCTTCGACCTATTAGCTAAGATCTGTATTCTTTTATGTGTATGCACTTACAATTTTCAGGTTTTAAGACGTGGAGATATCGAACCCGTGAATTAAATTGTGTGATTTAATATCCATATGTTTTGGCATTGGACAGAGATTAGTGAAAAAATTTATGAGGCTAATACAAAGTCAACAAGGTCAAATCCTCAGTTTAAGGACCTCACCTTTAGTCCTTGGCCATCCATCTCCAAGCAATGACCACCTTAGCTCTCTCCTAAGAGCATGGAGGTCCTGTAGAGGACTTCCAATGGCAATGCTTCTACCAGAAAAGGCATATATATATGCCTTCATACCTTTGTATATAGCCTAAGCCAAAATGGAACAGAAAAACTCATCTCAATATCACAAAATGAAGTATAAATCATTCCTCCCTCTTGCAATTTGTTTCCTTTCATTTTTCTTCTCTCCTTCATATGCACACAACAAGAGCCATAACAACGAAGATTCTTCTTCTTCTTCTTCATTGCGTGGTAGCAACAAAGATTGCTTTTCCAAAATCTATGCTTTTGGAGACTCGTATACCGACACTGGCAACGCTTACTGGTTGGGTGGTCTCACCATTCCTGTCGGTGCTACATCGGGAAAACCCGCGAATCCACCCCCTTGTGCTGGTGTCACAAATTCTCCCCCCAGCTCAACTACCTCGAGAAAAGTCGCAACTCCACCCCCTTTTGCTAGTGTCACAAACTCTCCCCAGAGCTCAACTACACCCCCTTCTGCTGGTTCTACAAACTCTCCCAACAGCCCAACTACCACAAACCCACCCCCTTCTCCTGGTGTCACAAACTCTCCCCAGAGCTCAACTACACCCCCTTCTGCTGGTTCTACAAACTCTCCCAACAGCCCAACTACCACAAACCCACCCCCCTCTCCTGTTGTCACAAACTCTCCCCAGAGCTCAACTCCACCCCCTTCTGCTGGTTCTACAAACTCTCCCAACAGCCCAACTACCACAAACCCACCCCCCTCTGTTGGTGCAACAAACTCTACTCACAGCTCAACTACTGATGGGAAACCTGCAAACCGGCTTAGTGATGGCCGCCTGGTTATTGATTTCGTCTGTGAATCTCTTTCCCTGCCTCCCCTGCCACCCTACAAAGACAGTTCTGCCAACTTCACACATGGTTGTAACTTCGCAATAGCCGGATCAACGAGTCTGTCGAGTGACTACTTTATCAAAGAGACGTTATTTAAGAACCTAGTATGGAAAGGGATACCTATGAGCTTGCAGACTCAGATCGATTGGTTCACCAAGTTTCGCAGTGACATTGGATGTAAGGGAAAAGATTCGAGGTCGTGCAATGCTGAGATGGAGAACACGCTCTTCTGGATTGGTGGCATGGGCATAAGTGACTATGTTCGTACTTCGAAGGGATCTCTCATTTCCTTCCAGTCCCTCACAGATATGTCGATTTCTCATGTCTCCAAACTTCTAGAGGTATGACTCAAAGAAACAAATATGCACCGTGTAAAAGACTGAGTCTATTTAATTGAATGTTTATATGAGGTTCATGCTGGGAATTTATGCTAACATCACTTGTGTTCTATCAGACACTGCTGGGGGGTGGAGCCAAGTACATTGTGGTTCAAGGGCTACCACCAGTCGGGTGCCTCCCCATAGCCATTTCTTTGTGTCCACTCCATAAGTTAGATCGAATGGGGTGTTCCGTGCCTGTGAATGCAGCAATAATGTTCCACAACCAAATTCTTCAGAAGAAGCTGCAAAAACTTCAGAAACAGTACCCTCATTGTTCAATCATATATGCTGATTACTGGAATGCATTCTTGACAATATTGACAAATCTGAAAAAGTTCGGGTTTGATGAGCCCTTGAAGGCATGTTGTGGAGCCGGCGGAGGAAATCTCAACTTCAACATGGAGACAATCTGTGGCTCGCCTGGCACATCCACCTGCACGGACCCTAGTAAACACATCAGCTGGGATGGCATCCATCTCACAGAAGCCATGAATAAGCAACTAACTGATCTCTTGCTCAACCAAGGATTTTGTCAACCATCGTTCAGCGACCTGATTAAAAGTAAAAGTGGCATATAGATAATACGTCACAGCATAAAAGGCCCATTGATGCCTCCTCGTCATAGCCTAGTTCATTTTATCACTCCGGATTGATTAGTTCAGAGAGTGTGAGGAAATAAAAATTTATTTAATGACAATTTTGTGTTCTTCTTTNATCACAGCATAAAAGGCCCATTGATGCCTCCTCCTTGTCATAGCCTAGTTCATTTTATCACTCCGGATTGATTCGTTCAGAGAGTGTGAGGAAATAAAAATTTATTTAATGACAATTTTGTGTTCTTCTTTGATAAAACTGGTATAATAAGAGAAAGCTTTCTTTCTGCAATGTAGATCCATCTGTTCTCATATCTATCTGTTTTCGAACGGAACAAGAGAAAACAATCAGAGCAAAGCAAACCCAACCAGAACATGGTTTATATTACATCATCCTAAGTGTTATTTAAACAGTTTGAAAAGAAAAGACAAAATTGGTATTTGCCAATAAAAGTTTTCAGATTCTCATGCACCTTGAGCAGAAAAANAATCATCCTAAGTGTTATTTAAACAGTTGAAAAAGAAAAGACAAAAATTGGTATTTGCCAATAAAAGTTTTCAGATTCTCATGCACCTTGAGCAGAAAAAAGATACAAGTGTGGACCCAATTTTCATAAATTTTATTTCGATATCATTATGAAGGTATCCCACATAGATACCACAAATTATAATTCAATAATTTGTTACATAGGGTAACAATCTGAGTGAAGTTTTCTTACCAGACTCTATATACATTTGAAGGTCGGCATTTTCTGTCTGTACAACATTCTTCTCATTCACTTCAGATCATATTAGGTNCTTGTTACATAGGGTAACAATCTGAGTGAAGTTTTCTTACCAGACTCTATATACATTTGACGGTCGGCATTTTCTGTCTGTACAACATTCTTCTCATTCACTTCAGATCATATTAGGTATTCATAATATGTCCAGACAAGGACATCTGGGTAATCTTTGGGCAGACTATTAATATATAGGTAAAAGCGCAACAGGTCCTCCTTGGAAATTGTGTTGGTGTCAAGCACATCCTCACTACAAGTGAGAACCCATAAATCTCTTGACTTGACTCTCTTTAAGCTACCTCGACAAAATGGGCAGGACTCTGATCGTGTGTTCCTGTAAGACGAATGGAGTTGAGAACCACCATCGAAAGAACGATTTTATTGAATGTCAGCTAGTCGTGGTAGAAACTATGTATAAAGGGAAAAACTATGGACAACTACTCACCAATCACGATAGCAGTTGATGCACATCGCATGACAGCAACTAGGCAAGACCATTTTGGTGCATGGCTCCAAGCAAATCCCACATTCATCTTCCCTATCAAAATCGTTGTTGGCAACTCCATTCTCTCCATCAATTTTGTTCTTGCTAATGATTTCCATGCCAGGATCATCATCTGTAGCCTTATCCAGCTCCACTAGGTCACAATGGAGCCGCCTAAGAGATGGCAATATAACAGCTGCAATTTGGTTTATGTTGAATCAAACACACAAGAATATTGAATGCATAGCAAGCTACAATGGATTTCTTTTTTCCTACAAAAAGAGCAAAGAAGTGAAGTAATTCAGGCACCATAGAAGTCTTTAATTGTTGCTTTCCTTCCATGTGTAGATATTTTCGGCCTCCCATCCGTGTCCACCTGCAAAACAGGACAGAGACAGTCAAAATCCATTCAGCCATTATTCAATTTTCAATAGCTCTCTGTTAGGTTCTCGAAAAGAAAGAAAAATAAATGGAAAATACTATTCAATTGTGGTAATAAAGAAGCCACCTTCAAGTGTTTCCATCCCTTTTTATCATTGTTTGCAAGACTCACCAAAAGACCCAATTGAATAAAACAGAAAAAATAATTGAACAGAAACAATTCGGAACTTACCTTATATACAAGTATGTGGAAAAGATTTAGATATCTGGGAAAGAAACATGTGCAGGAACAATCCATCCATTGGAGCAAAAAGAAAAAGAGGGGTGCCAAATGATTGTAGACCAATTTCATTTGAAGTCGTGTCCCACCCTTTGCTCTAGGGATTGCAGCAGCTCTGAAAACCAAGAAATTAGAGAACAATGAATTAACCGTGTTAAAGAAGAGAACAGAAAGTGAATATCAATTGCATATATATATTATATACCAGTAGAGAGGTTTTCTAGTCTAACCGATGTGGGACAAACATATATACATTAACAAACCAAACAACAGGATCACTAATTTGCAATCTAATGTGATATCAATAGAACAATATGAACTTTATATCTAGTTACAGAACAATCACAAAGGGATTTTCCATAAAATAAAATAATTAAATTTGAAAAAAAAAAAGGGGGACTTTCTGAGCCCCAAACTTGCTCTGACTCCAAATGAAAGGTCAAAAGACAAGTTGCTTCTGATAGAATAGTAAGACACCCTCAACATATCTCTAAGAACCTCTACATAAGAAGAGGAAACTACATGATTCTCTATGTAAAGCTCTTAGCCAATCAAAAAATCATTGAAGACCTGAACAATCTCACCAAATGAACAAACTTTCTGCTCAAAAAGCTGTTGTAATCTCGATGTTAATTGTAATTGAGCCAAGTAGCTAACAGGACCAGACAGCGAAAAGGAAAGCACAACACAAAGCCCCCAAATTGGCTGCCATATTTCTTGTAACTTGCATAGTAGCTGAATAGTAATTTTTATGATGATCATCAATCATCAAAGTACCCAGATAGACAGAAAAAAACATAACCAAAACACACACACATATATGGGTAAGCAAGAGCATATAAACAAAAAACAGAACAAACCCAGAAGAGAGAAGAAGTTAAGAGGTGAAGGAGGAGCTTACAAAGCATTAGCATGTTGTATATCAGCCTCAAGAACTTTCAACGAATCCTGGTAAGACGACCTTGCCAACTGATAATACATCATCTCCATCTCTCTCTCTAAAGCTGTTTTTTCTTTGTTGAATTAATTAGGATAGAAAGCAACAAGACCGAAGAAGAGCTCTCTTGCCTTCAAAACTATAGATGAGCTGCGAAAACTACTAAGCTTGCTTTTTGAGAAACTAATCTCCACCAAAAAAAAGACAACAGAAGAAGAAGAATACAAAGGTNAAACTATAGATGAGCTGCGAAAACTACTAAGCTTGCTTTTTGAGAAACTAATCTCCACCAAAAAAAAGACAACAGAAGAAGCAGAATACAAAGGTAGAGGGAGAGGGAGAGGGAGAAGGAGAGGCACAGTGAGAAAAAAGCTGTAACCTTTTTCTGAAAATGGGACGGCTTTGAGTGTGACAGTTTTGGTTGGGTTGATCAGACAGAAATTAATGGGAAGGTAATGGATTTTCTCTGTCCAGGTTGGGAGGCTGGTTGGGTTTGTTGTGATTCCTTTGTTGTCATTATANGAGTGTGACAGTTTTGGTTGGGTTGATCAGACAGAAATTAATGGGAAGGTAATGGATTTTCTCTGTCCAGGTTGGGAGGCTGGTTGGGTTTGTTGTGATTCCTTTGTTGTCATTATAAGTTTGCCTTTTGTGTGGTTGGTTTTGAAAAATGTCCTATTTTTAATTAAAACTTATCCTTGATAATCATTAACATAATACCTCTTTATAGCACTATGATCTGTCTCCTTTAATGTAAATTGTTCTNTGAAAAATGTCCTATTTTTAATTAAAACTTATCCTTGATAATCATTAACATAATACCTCTTTATAGCACTATGATCTGTCTCCTTTAATGTAAATTGTTCTAATCTTGGTAATTAGCTAATGGAAAAAACTAAAAAAATACACAAATTTCATATGAATCTATTTTACTTTTTCAACTGTAAAAAATTTATGCACACTTTGACTAATTCTCTCTTTAATTTAGTTAAAATAAATTATCCACGCCGAGATATTCACAAGAGATAAATCTCTAATAATTTAGTCCCAAAAAATTTTTAAAATTCAAACTCACGACATTTGAGTTTGCAATTTACCTTTNCAAAAAATTTTTAAAATTCAAACTCACGACATTTGAGTTTGCAATTTACCTTTGTTATCACTTGAAATATTCTTTAAAATTATTTCACGTGAACTTACCTAATAACTATTTTTGTACTTACAATATCACATTTCATGTATCTTATTTCCTATATTTGTTTTAATAAAACATCATCCTGAAAAGATAAGACTATGGGACTATTTAAAAAAATTTAACTCCATTTAGCGGATATTGTGTCGTACATCTTTTCTTTCTAAACAATAAGTATCATGTTTGCATATGATTAATTTGCAATATTTAAATCATTGATATGATAAGTTATGTTGGTACATTACCTTCATGGAAAATAAATAAATAAATATATATATATATATATATATATATATATAGTAGTCTTATGATAAGATTTAGGTGATACAAATTTAAAGTATCATCAAACCTGGTTCAAAATCATAATTAATTCACATAGCAGGTAGATAAGCAACTTGTTTATACCCATTATTTGATTTAGGATTAGAAGGAAGGCATGTATATTACTACTTTTTGTAGTAGAATTGTGGTTGAAGGTTAGTACTCTTAACCAAAGAATCCCATAAAAATTGGCACCAA
>CAUOFW020005969.1:183807-200462 GCA_963454935.2 Ilex paraguariensis
AAACCTCTTATCGTAAGACTCTACACTTCTATATCTCATACGTCTCTATCTTAAATTTGAAAAAACATAATAACAACTCAGATTGAATTCATTTTAAATTAAATGATCTAAATATTATATATTAAAAATGTATTGTTTGTACCTTGATTTAGGTTGGTTTTATTTAATTTCTAATTTTATGATAAAACTTTGCATAAAATTAAAAATATTTATATTAAACACACATAAAATACATAATATCTCTAAGTGTAATGCTTATTTTTCAAAGTTTAACAATTTAACATTTGACCCCAATATCGCATACACATTGTCACTATAACACAAAAATCAGTATCTAAATAGACAATGTCACCATTTTTGGACATGTAAGTTATTTAGTATATCGATTTTTTCAAAACCTTTGGTATAATATTTCATTAAAAACCATTATATACTTACTATATAATTTTTCATCTTTTTATTACAAACTGATTCATATCTAGAGTACATTATAAGTAGATCTTCTTATCACGCATCTTAGTACCGATGGTTGATATTTACTTCTTACTTCTTATCGATCAATGAAGTTTAAATTGTCTTTCTAATCCATAAATAAAATCATCAAGTTATTATTCATACCAAAAATAAATCACAAATGTATGAAAACCTATAGTTCTCAAAAAATTTAAAAAAAAAATTCAAAGCCTAAGTTAATCAGCAATTAAAAAAAAATAAGTGACCAATACAAAAAAAAACAAGATATCAATTGCATCAACAAAAAATGTTCAAAATCAATCTAATCGCTATATGTTGAAATTATTCAAATATCCTATCTTTGTGTGTTGAAATTTTATAAGTAACATAGTGTCTTCATTCACGGACAAATGACTAGTATATATAATAAAGTAGAACAATTTTAAATTTTAGAGATAAAGAGCGGTTAAGATTGACGTTATGAACCATCCTATGGATGATGCTATGGATGGCCTATGAACGACACTATCCCATGGATGACACTATCCTAAACTATCTCGAACTATGATCATTTTAGANCCATCCTATGGATGATGCTATGGATGACCTATGAATGACACTATCCCATGGATGACACTATCCTAAACTATCTCGAACTATGATCATTTTAGAACTATTGATTCAACACACTAGATTAACTCTTGAAAAAATTAATCTCGCCTAAATTTTTAATTTCAAAATCTCTTAAATCACTCCACTTAATTTGGCCAAATATTCTGCCCCCTACGAAAAAAAAATCCCTTCTCTCCCCCTATCTTTATTCTTTGTCCAATTGTGCCCCACTCTCTCTATTCTTTATCTCTCTCTCTCCCCCAAGCCACACCAACGACGAAATCAACGACTCCGACGACGTTGTTCTCTCTCTCTCTCTCTAATTGTTGTATCTCTGTTGCTCATCTTTTACTTGGTTGCTCATTTTGTGCACACGTCACACCAGGTAGCTCACAATTCTCTGTTTCTCACNTTATTCTTTGTCCAATTGTGCCCCACTCTTTCTATTCTTTATCTCTCTCTCTCCCCCAAGCCACGCCAAAGACGAAATCAACGACTCCGACGACGTTGTTCTCTCTCTCTCTCTCTAACTGTTGTATCTCTGTTGCTCATCTTTTACTTGGTTGCTCATTTTGTGCACACGTCACACCAGGTAGCTCACAATTCTCTGTTTCTCACCCTCTATGTCTCTATCTCTCTGCTTTTATATCTCCACTGACTACTCAACACACACAGGACATACACACACCACGCACATAAGTTGTTCGACAAAATACTCCCAACTTTATTCTCCTAACTATATATGCACACACTCATTTCGGTCCTTCTCTGTTTTTGTTTAGATTTTTATTTTCATGTTCTTTCAATTTTGGTTTCTAATTTTTGAATTAGATTGGTGATTGGATTCTATAGATATTAAACAACTTTGAAATTTAAATCAAAATTGAGAGGCTGCTGTAGTTGTTTTGGATTCTCAATGTTTTTCCTAGTGAGAAGAGCTCTCAAAGACATTNATGCACACACTCATTTCGGTCCTTCTCTGTTTCCGTTTAGATTTTTATTTTCATGTTCTTTCAATTTTGGTTTCTAATTTTTGAATTAGATTGGTGATTGGATTCTATAGATATTAAACAACTTTGAAATTTAAATCAAAATTGAGAGGCTGCTGTAGTTGTTTTGGATTCTCAATGTTTTTCCTAGTGAGAAGAGCTCTCAAAGACATTCTGAATTGAATGTATCAAATATTAAAGAGTTAAATATATGTTCAATTGTTCTTACTTTTTCGACCTTTATGGAATTTTGCCCAATCCAGTTGACTTTTTTCCCCCTTCTTCAACCTCATTACTTCAACAAGAATTCATATTAAACTCTTGAGGAATGANTTGACCTTTATGGAATTTTGCCCAATTCAGTTGACTTTTTTCCCCTTTCTTCAACCTCATTACTTCAACAAGAATTCATATTAAACTCTTGAGGAATGAAATTNCGACCTTTATGGAATTTTGCCCAATCCAGTTGACTTTTTTCCCCCTTCTTCAACCTCATTACTTCAACAAGAATTCATATTAAACTCTTGAGGAATGAAATTTTTCAATATAAAGACTGTTATCAAACTGTGAGACAAAAACTTTGATCTTTTGTGTCATGTATATACTATGGATGCAGCATCTCAAAGAAAGGTAAATTGTCAGCAATGTGCCAAATTATTTGATTGGTGTAAGTTAAATTTTTAATGGTTATCTATGAAATGATGAATTTGTTGTGGATTTTTTATTAAAGCTATTAAATAATATAATTGTAGTTTAATATTAGGCGTGAATTGTTGAAATATGTCATTAATTGTGTCCTTGGAGAATGTATGCCACATACCTACAAATCCATTGTTGGATGTTTAGGTCCATCAATTTACTTGAGTGGTTTTGGCCTT
Source organism: Ilex paraguariensis (assembly GCA_963454935.2). Taxonomy (NCBI): domain Eukaryota; kingdom Viridiplantae; phylum Streptophyta; class Magnoliopsida; order Aquifoliales; family Aquifoliaceae; genus Ilex; species Ilex paraguariensis. The sequence continues at coordinate 186,740 of CAUOFW020005969.1, forward strand.
TAGTTAAATGATTAGAGAGTGATATAATTGTAGAGCGCTATGATGGAATTTTGGAATTCATTTGGGAAATAAAAGCGTATGGTTGATGCAAGTTGTTAAAAGGGAAAAAAATTCATTGTGCANGGCGCTATGATGGAATTTTGGGATTCATTTGAGAAATAAAAGCGTATGGTTGATGCAAGTTGTTAAAAGGGAAAAAAATTCATTGTGCAATTTTGTGACTTTTGTGTAGCCATGATTTTCCTTGTTTGATGTTTATTATTCTTAATCATTAGAATTTGTCATGGGCACCTAAATTTTCGACTGATAGAGGTCAAATTGTTGAGAGCTATTCATAATTGTTTTACCTTTTATTGTCTCTCCTTCTCCCAGATCGAATAATCATAATTTATTGTTATCCTCTTTTATTTCTTAGTTTTTTGGTTGAAGATGATTGTTCAATTTCATGTTTACAATTTCAGCTCAAAGACTTAATAGTTGGAGGCGTCACATCATGGCTTCTTGGTTTTGCATGGAGGTTTTGTTCAACTTTGTACTTACGTTGAAGACGATATAGGTTTATTGTTGTTATTGTGATCGTATTGGTTGATGTTTTGTCTAATGTAATATTTTTTAGAAGATATCTCATATTTGCATAAGATTATGTAAGTTCTTAATAGGCTAATATACAAAGATAAAATATTCAAGCAAATATAGGAATGATGTGCTATGAATTTGTGAGTTGAATTATTTAGTAGTGGAATGTTCAATATCATTTTCTCATTTGTGGTTTTGGTTGTGATCAATGTTTATATTGTTTGGGTTGAATTCTTTATGATAAACACTACCATTATTGTCACCAAAGATAAATATGAAAAGTTGAATTTTTTACTGAAAAATTAATTATGGGTCTGTAGATATGAAAAGAAATACGTTTCTAATTGGTTGGATTATTGTTGAGTTAAATTTGATTTGATTGGACTAAGATTAAAAATTAGAGAGAAGGAAAGAAAATAACTTAATTTATTAGGAATTGTGTAATTCTAGAAAACGAAGAAAAAAATAAATAATTGATGTATTATATTTATATTACACTATTGGTCATAGATTTTTTTTGTGTTACACCGGTGCCTTCGGGAATGAGAAATTACTTGTATTTATATATTCAAATTAATTATTTTTTTTATTATTATTTTTACGATAATTTCAAAAAAAGGAATGCACATAAAATGAGTGAATTTAATTATTAATGGGGTATTAGATCAAAAAAAATTATTAATGAAATATATATAATATAGGGTAGATTTAGTTACCAATGAATTAAGTATAAAATGAGTAGAGTTAGTGGTGTGATATTGAGAAATTAAATGGGAGGTTGATAATGGAAATTTGTGGTCGTGGGAATAATCCTCCCATAGTCGACATGCATACCGCCTGGTGGGGTCTCGTAGCATTCTGGCGACGGCGAATTCTTGCTATTCCATCGCCGGTTCAGGTAATCACATTTGTCCTTTAATCTTCCAAAGACCCTTTTTACAAACTTCCCATAAATTACATGCATATATACGTATGTATATGTTTAAACATGACCCAAAAAATAAGAATTAACTTTGAAAATTTCGACTATCTATAGCTGATGTTAAGCAAATCAACTCGAATGCTTCACCTATTATTTATGGTTCCACTCCACTGTAAACTGGGTCACTTCACTTGGCTCAGCATAACCCATTTTCATGGTTGATTCTCTGCACTGGTAAGCTGGGTTTACAGAGTTTAAAGACACACACACAGATAATACACAATAAAGGCATATATACACTTTATGCTTGCATATGTGAATGTACAAAACAAGAATAGTTAGATCCATTGGAGATTGAGACTTAAATTTGTTTGTGCTACTCTGCTATTGGCATAATGCTCAAATATGTTTGGGGGGGGGGGGGGGGGGGGGTNGTGACGCTTATAACATCTCCTTTGCGAACCAAGGACCTTGCCTGTGAGAAGAAATTTGAGTGATAGGCAATTTGATGTCTTAATACATCAGCCTTCATTTCCTTATATGGCTTAATGCCAAAAATGAAACTCATGATCATTATGATCAAGAGATGAAAACAATAAAGTCAGCAACCGTGGGCATTTTATCAATGGTATCACGGTTGAAGTTTGATTATGTAGCTTATCCTCCCTTCCAAAACAAATATAGAGTTGGTTGAGAAATATTAAATGATTGAAAGAACTCTGATTCGGCCAAATAAAAACTAAGGAATCCATCCGGTCAAGGTTGTTGCATTTTCTATAATAATGATGCTTACTTTGCTAAATAAAAACTAAGGAATCCATCTGGTCAAATAAAAACTAAGGAATCTATCCGGTCAAGGTTGTTGCATTTTCTATAATAATGATGCTTGCTTTGCTAAAAAGAGTATGATGATGCCATTAATTTCTTTTTGGAAGGCTAGATAGCACTAGCTGAGAACAACTGAGATCCATTTGCTTGTTCCATATTTCTACTTTTTTAATATTGAAAAATGTGTGCTAGTTATCCTATCTTGATTTCTGACATGTATCCACTACTTAAAGTAGTACTGGTCAGCATCTTCAATTGGGCCAAAGAATATATAATTTCTCATTGCCTTTACCAGTTTTCTAGCATGATTGTATAGTTTTTTCAGTAATAAGTCTAGAGCATTTCGGGTTTTGGCTGTCCATTAATATAACTTGGTCTTTAGGCTTCATGGAACTTAGAAAACATTTCTGGTGTCAGTTTATTTGTTTGTTTAATTTATTATATGCAGTTTAAATGCCTGGCGATTACAGATTTCTGACTATATTTGTTCTCCTTCATAATTATTCATTATTGATACATTGCATCTGCTACATTTGCATAGTTTTTTTAATTTTTTTGGTACAGGCCACCTCTTCGACTGGGAACCATGGATATATCATCTTGAAGGATTAATCATTTTATACTGTTATACAAAAATCTTTGCTATTCTCTTTTGCCATGCCATGCATCTTGGATTTGAGAATTTGTGCTATACTACAAAATGTAACTTCGCATTCTCCTCTATCACCAAATCCTTTGGCTTTCAATCTTGGTTAAGCAGAGTTGTTTACTTTAGACAGAATCACGTCTTGCAAAAATGAAGAATGAATTGCAAACATACTTACCCAATGAACAATGCTCCAGTCAGAGCCATACTCTTCTGGTGAAACAGGCTTTCTTCCAGAGATCAGTTCCAGGAGAACAACCCCGAAACTGTAGACGTCACTCTTTTCAGTCAATTGCTGATTTGCATAGTACCTGTTGGGGGAAAATACTCGGTTAAAATTGGGCAGGAGAAAATACTCGAGCATGTATGCAAACTCAAGGTAAGCATGGCTTACTCTGGATCCAGGTAGCCTACTGTTCCTCGTGCCACACTTGATATATGAGTTAAATCCTCTTCAGCTTGCCTTGAAAGTCCAAAATCAGACACTTTGGCCCTCATATGGATGTCTAGGAGAATGTTGCTTGTTTTTACGTCTCGGTGAATGATACTAGGGTTGCATCCAGTGTGTAGGTACTCGAGGCCTACAAAAATCTGAACTTGCAATCACGCTGTTGGCTTTAAAATTCATTGCTACATGAACAAGAGAGAAGTTCCATATCAACCTTTTGCCGCATCTGCTGCAATACAAAGACGAGCTAGCCAGTCCAAGTGCTTCTGCTTGACAGGATCTGTCAACAGTTTTATGTCACTGTGTTGCTTTAGTTATTTTTGTAAAATAATATACTGGAAAATGGGAACGGTAGCAGACCATGTATGTGATCCCGCAAGGTACCATTGTGCATGTATTCGTAAACCAGCATGCGTTGATATTCTTCTTCACAGTATCCAATTAAAGGAACCAAGTTTCTGTGGTGAATTCTTGACAAGAGAGCTACCTGTGAGTATGTTTTTGTAGTTAATGATTTGAAATGGTTGATAATGATTGCAAACTTTGCTTAGTGGATTTTTTTTTTCTATTATATGAGTCTCATGTCTATATTTGATGAATTCATCTATCAAAGAAAATGCCTTTTCTTTGTTGCAAAAGAAAAGGCCTAACACTTATATTTCCCCACAATGGTGTGTTTTGTGCAAGCAAAGTTGTGAAAGTGTTGACCATTTGTTCCTTTGTTGCCCTACACAAACTCTCGAAGGAAGCAGATTCGATATTGTTTATACCCGCTATTGTGCTTCTCTCTTGGTAATGCAATTGGATGGTTTTGGTAAAGGGAGAAAAGCTTTAACATTATGGAACTGTGCAATTTTGGTCATTTTTTTTGGGTGGTATGGATAGAGAGAGGAACTGTAGAATTTTTTGAAGGAGGACAGAAGGAGGAAAATGATTTATTGTGGGATAGAGTGAAGTTTCTGGCATCTTTATGGGCGGTTGTTACTAAAGGGTTTTGAGATATGTCTTTATCAGCTCTCCAACACAATTGTGCTCTCTAACACAACTGGAAAGCTGTTTGTATTCTTTAATTTTGTTTTGTTTTATTTGTCTTATTTTGCTCTTTAAGGTGGATTCCTTATCCACTATTTATCTACACTTCTTATGCTTCTTTCAATGAAATGAAAGTGTTGTTTCTCGTTAAAAAAAAAATCTATCAAGGAAAAATGTTTACATCTTAATTCCTAATCACTTCTCCTTATGCTACCAGTCTTATATAGTTCATACATTTTCTAGTTCTTTCATGGAGATACATTTTAGTTGTGTTATCATGTTCAAGTTCCACAGGGATTGTTTAGGAAGTTGCTTCTTTTCAAAAGCTCAATCAATGAAAAAAGCTGTCAGTTTGGTTTCATTTCATTACTAAACCACTTTTTTAGAATCCCCCACGTTAATAGAATTATCCATGAAGATAAGGAGTGCTGCAGAGATCTTATATTTGCAAAGATAGCCTCTAATTAGCCAAGGAAATTAATGTTCTCTTGATCATCATACTTATAAGTTAGTGAGTGACAAACTTAGAAATCTGTAGCTTATTGGCTTGCAGGATATTGGAGTGTAGCAAAATAATGGCAGATTCATTTCCGCACAATGGATAAAGTGATGATGTTAACATAAACCATGCTGAACATACAATTACCTCAGTAACAAATTGCTGGGTCCCATGGCTAGATGAATCAGCCATGATCTTAACTGCTATCTCTCTTCCATCTTCCATTTGGCCATAGTATACAGGTCCAAAACTTCCTTTTCCAATTTTCTTGGCAAAATTTCTCGTAGCTGCTTCTAGCTCTGAGAGTGGAATGTAGTATGCTACACCTTCATCCATCAAATGCCCACCTCGTGCATATGAGTAGGCAGTTGAAGGCTTTGTGCTGGTGCGCAAAGAATCACCTGATCGGCAAAAGAGAAGTATTGTCTATGGAGTGGATTTGCACCTTAGTATCAAAGGTAATGAAAGGAAGTTGTAACGGTTCATACCTTTTCCATCATTTTTCTGATAATATGTCTTTTTCCGATTGTAACGCAATCGTAGCAAACTTCCCACAAACAGAACAAGCAGAATTGCTAGTACTCCCACCGAAGTTCCAAGTATCAATTTATAATTAGTCTTATGCTTTCCTCCTCGACTTAGCCCAGGATTATGCTCATAGCTGCACGCAAAAAAATGCGGCTTTCAAAATAAGTGCTGTGCTAGATTGTTAGAAACTCACTCTCTCTCCCCCCCCCCCTTTTTCTCTCTCTCATGTAAATGTGTTTCTTTGGACCATCATGATTACTTTGCCCTAGTATATGTTACCATGAAACTGTCTTATTATTCTGCGATGCATGTTCAAGTGTTTCTGCAGAAATATTTGCATTTTGCCTGGGGGTCTTGATGGCTGTATACCTTTCACCTTATTTCTACTAATCTGATCCTTGGTGCACAATTTGTGTCTATGTAATGGAAAAGAGCTTGGGACATCTGATGGGACTAAGTTAAGTGCTGGATAATTTAACTCTTTTTTCATACACTGGAGTAATGATGACCTCATGAGTTATCTAATATGATACACAAACACAAATTTGAGTTTATTTGGCAATAAAAACTTCATCTTTTATTCTCTTGGCAAATGTAGTTATGTTGCTCTTATGTATGCCTGATAGTCTCCATGATGGTGCTCGCTGTATATCTTGGTTTAAAAGCATGTTTATTCTTTTATTGTAACCAATGGGCCTTTGGTCCAATCCCCCTCCCCCTTCCCCCTTCCCCTTTCCCCTTTCCCCTTCCCCAAAAAAAATAAAAAAATAATAATAATAATATTCTTTTATTGTATATAGGAAGCATACTTACTTGAAAACTACTTTTCCTGTTAACAATGCTGGAGGAATTTTTCCGCTCAAAGAATTGTTTTGTACATACCTGCCACATAAATGGACACAAATTACTGCACAGTTAAATTTGGAGCCAGTAGCTCAGTATTTAGGGAAAGCATATCTACCCTTATTTTTTGAAACTTCCAAACATAAATGTTTCTACAATAGGGAGTGTCAATGCAATGGTCGTGCAGATGTTAAGATATCTAGGTCACTACGTACAGTTCTGTTAAGCTTGGTAAACTACCCAGGTAAGAAGGTAATGGACCAGACAATCTGTTATTCTCTAGATGCCTGCAAATTCACCAAAAGTTAACAAGTGGTCATCAAAACTGGAATTCTCTTGGTGTAAACAAATGAAAGCCATATGAGGGAAGAGATTTACACAATTTTCAAATTGACTAGACTACTCATATCGGGGATTCGCCCACTGAGGGAGTTGCCATCCAGCCATCTAATATATAGAAACCAGTACAACAGACTGAGACAGGAATTAACAATGGAGATGAACTTCTATCCTTACTATAAATCAGCACTTACAGCTCTGTCAATGCCTCCATGTTGTTCAGCTCAGATGGGATTTCACCCTTCACATTTTTGCCTGACAGTGCACTGTTCAAACAGGTCAGTAGAATATGTAGTGTAGGGAAAATTGCATCCATTTTATTTTTGTTTCTTGGATTAACTTTTATCAAGGAAGTGTGAGCTTCCATCTAATTTGCACATATTTTTTTTTTTGTAAATCTAATTTACACTGCTACACCCCTTTTACTCTCAATAGGAGGCAAAAAGCTGTAGCCCACATACACCAATATTCCTAAGTTTTGAAGATATTTAAATGTCGTTGATGATTGCACAATTTTTTACATTTTTTTTTTCTTTTGGTTGTCTATAATTTTAAGCTGTTGTAGCACAACAATGAGCTGAATTTTGTTCAGGTCTGCATTTACAAATCCATTCAATGTGTGGATGTAGCATTGTATGTTTTTTTAAAACGTTCTCGTTATTTACCTAGCGGATGCTTGTATTGTCCTGGTAGTACACTTATGTCTCAGATGCCCCGTTATTTTCATTGACAAAGTGTAATGAACTTACATTTTTGTGATTCTTGGTGGAATGGTATTGTCGCAACTCACCCATTCCCACTGAGCAGGGATACAAGGATCACCTTCTTCAGCTGTCCAATCACTCCCAGCAGACATGGAGCGAAGGGCATTGAGAATATTCACTTCCATGTTAAAACATTCAAAGAATTAGCGCATAGGGTAAAGCACATCCATAATTTCACATATTTTTTCATTCATACGGGCACTATTATAAATTTGTATGCTTTACATGGTGAGAAGGATTGATTGAAGAGTAAGCATACCAAGATTGGAGTCTTACCATCTTGCCCCTCTGTCTTGGGGCCAATCTCCACATATTTACTTATTTCGATTGCATTTAGGAGTGGTCCTCGAGTAGAATCCCTGGTCTTTACAAAGGCAAATGACAACACAAAATTCAATGTAACATTCATATAGCTGGGTTCATATAGAGTGTAGCTTCCGTTGGCATTCTCAGCAATATTTACAACAGCATTGCTGTAGTCGGGAATATAAGGCTGTTCCATTCTAAACTTTCGAGTTTCATTCACTCCCAAGTCTTCAATTTCAGCAAAATATGCATAAGCTCGAGCATTGGCAGGGAAATCTTCTAGATTTAATCTGTAACTGATTGTACCTTTGGTGCCCTCCACTGCAGTTTGCATTACTTTAATCGGTGGGTATTCTCTTGTGTTTGTGTCTATGTTCTTCATTGTATTGATTCTTTCTGTGCCAGGGGCCTCCCCTACGAGATAATTTTGCCTTTTATCGAGATCTGAATCCCATATACGGTCATAAGGATCATCCGGGTACCTGAGGGAAACAGGCAGTTTGATGTGATTGCAGTAGTGGTGTCTAGCATGTGTGGCTTTTCCACTCAACAAGTTTTTGATTCCGAAGTAATTGGCTTGGAATTTAGTGTTTTGTTCTTGTTTTTCTTTTTTTTTTTTTATCTCGTAAATACTGATACATCTGGTAATATGTTTCAATTTCTTTTAGCAATATTGCAAAATTTAGTTGTATGAGGTCAATAGGTATCATATCATCTTGCGCCCAACAGCGAAGAAGATATGCTTCTGATCTTTTTATTGCAGNTTTTTTCTTTTTTTTTTTATCTCGTAAATACTGATACATCTGGTAATATGTTTCACTTTCTTTTAGCAATATTGCAAAATTTAGTTTGTATGAGGTCAATAGGTGTCATATCATCTTGCGCCCAACAGCGAAGAAGATATGCTTCTGATCTTTTTATTGCAGATGTGACCATTCAATGAGAGCTTACCTTATGGCTTCCTTGGTTAGAGCTCCAAAGTTTACTCTTGCTGCTACTTCTAAGTAGAACTCATCCTCAAAATCCGTTGCATACATTGAAAGGTTCAATGGCCGAAGCTCGAGGGTGGATATAAATGGAGATCCTGTTGTTGCACAGCACAGGCATACATCAATGGATTGTGATGGTGCCCTAATGATCATCTCCTTAATATATACTCTTGAAGCATCCAACACAGTCACAGTTGACCACTTGGTTGCATCTAAGTACAGCTGGAATTTGGGGTATGTATCTTGCTCCACAGAACTGCCATACAGAAATGTTGCTCGAACAAGGTACCGCCTTCTCTCATCAGTGCTTAGAGTGTAGCAGTACTTCTTGTTGTCTATGGGAAAGTCTCTGCGTCTTTGATACTGCGGCAAGTTTTCATCTGGATTCTCTACTTCTACTGGATTTCCATGGCGAATGACTCCGTTGTCCGAAATCCATGCTAAGCGGGTATTTGGGTCGGTATAATTACTTGTGCCTCCACAGTCAATGCTAGTGAACTCTGCATATAGAATTGTTTGCTTACTAAATTGAGATTCACATGATCTTTATCCTCTAGTTAACTAAGTAGAGCAGAAAACTATGAAGAAGTGAGCTGTCTTGTTCTGTTACATTCTGTGTGTGATGTGTTGAAGAAAATCTTGTCATGTTCATCTTGTTTCTTTTTCAGCATGCATATTCTACACAAAATATGTGATATATGTTTGTGTGTGTGTGAAATCCAAGCTCTGATCACTACTTCAATAGCATTTTGTGAGGAAATATTCTTAAAATTGTAGTGTTTAGAGATGTATAGAGAACATACCTGTAACTTGGCACATGACAGAGGGAATTAAGGAAAGAAAAACAAAAACGAAAGATAAAAATAAGCCCATGGCCATGGAAGATCAGGAAGAAGAGAAATCAATCCTCTGGAACTTGTCTATGGTTAGCATTTTCAGTCAATGGTAGCATAAGATTTTGTTGTTAAGTTCAACAAACTTGCCCATCTTTCATCCACTTACCTTTTACTTTTTCTGATTAATGGATTTTATGCAATGTTCATTCACGTTTCTGTCTTTTCATGATTTTGAAATCTGCTTTTTCNAGATTTTGTTGTTAAGTTCAACAAACTTGCCCATCTTTCATCCACTTACCTTTTACTTTTTCTGATTGATGGAGTTTATGCAATGTTCATTCACGTTTCTGTCTTTTCATGATTTTGAAATCTGCTTTTTCCTAGCAAAGAAAAATTCCACCCCCATTCTTAGAGTCACCTTTTCTTGCTTTGGAAAAGAATACTAATAATGCATGAAACATGACACAAGTGTAAGCCAGAAAGTGAGAACAGATTGGTATGTCTTTGTTTTTTTGTTCTTTCTTTATCTAGTTATTTACCTTTTTTTTTTTAAAAAAAAAAAAAAAAACGTGGTTTAGTGCACAAGACTCCCATTAGTGTAGGTTAGGGAGGGTCAAATGTATACAATCTTACCTCGCCAGTATCTATTGTTTTGTTAGAAATATGGCAAGTGAATTAGTGACCTAACTGGTTCAGCAATCTAATGAATTGGAAACATATGCAAGTATGGTCAAGATGGTAGGGTCCTAACCAACCAGGAATTGGTTGTTTTATTGAATGATGGATGACATTTTCTTGGCTTCTCTCTTTTACATCAGAATCTGACTGGTGACATGTGAGTGAATCAATCTCTTATAGTTTGTTATTGCAATTATTGGGGGGTAAAATAGAACAATGGTCCCTAGAGTATGCATTTTATGTCACTTTGGTCTCCTTATTCTTTAATTTTTATCATTTTGGCCCTTTAATTTTCAATATTTGTCATTTAGCCCCAATAAAAAATTGGTTCTTCAAGTTTTCAAGTTGTGTTATTTTGGTCTCCATTCTTTAATTTTGCCACTTTAATCCCGCAAGCTTCCAAAGAATGCCATTCAAATATGTTCGCATGAGAGGCACACAATCACTTATTTAAGTGTGGTTTTCGATTAGACCAAAATGATTCAAATTGGAAACTTAAAGAACAAAAATAATAAAATTGAAAGAATGAAGATCAAAGTGTCACAAAACACACATCTGAGCAGCCATTAATGTACTTGGTCCATTTATTTAGTATGGTGTTTCACATGACTGTATGAATAGAAGTTTGGCCATGCAAAGGCATCTTATAAAGAAAAAATAGATATCAAGACAAGAACATAGTATAATATGTCCTTGCTTTAGATTGCTTTTGCTTTTGCTTTTGCTTTTGATAACAACAAAATCTTTCTTGTCACTTTGGACCAACTTGTCTTTAGCTTTATCCTCTATAAAGTTTCCAAAAGTAAGAAGTTGATGCCCTTCATATGTCAACATGTTAAAACATGGTCCCCATCTCCTTCCCTGTCTTTGATTCCTTCAGGGCTTCAAGCCTTCAACCAAATCAGGATAGGCCATGGTTGACTCGAACTAAGTCGAGTACTAGACTATTTGGACTCGGTTCATTTGCTTGCGACGAGTATTTGGGATCATACATCTTGTTCACATTTGGGTTTGATTGTTATAATTAAAATGATCTAAGATCAAGTTTCTATTCTAGTTTAACCTAAAGTTTAGGCTCATCTTCAAAGCTAAGCACAAGCAGTGAGCAAGTCATTGTTCAGGCTCGTTTATTGATTAAATGAGGTTTCAAATTGAGTTCGAGTTTGATTCGTTTATAAATGAATGAATAAGTTTTTAACAACACGATTTGTTTATGGTTGCAATAAAAAGCCCAAGTTTTTTCATGTGCTTACTGCTAATACAATGACAAAGTCCCATATTAAGCTTCAATCTCAAAAAATTAGGATTAACTTTCTCTAATTATAGAAACTACTGTAGACTAGATGTCCGACATAGGGCAAAACCTTGGGCCTGAGGAGATGTCCTACGAAAGCCTCTCAAAAGGTATGTGGGGTCGGACCCTGGGCCATGACTAAATCTGGTGGTTGGTCTGGTAGTGAAAGAAGGTTGGGCCTTGGACTACAAAAGCTACTCAATGGGGTATGGTCTATGTAGGGTGTGACGCTGGGCCTTGACCGAAATTGATTTGAATGATAGTTTTTCTGAAAATTGAAATTGAGTCCTCAGATTTATAATGAGTTTAATTTGTCAAGAAAATTTATTTAGGAATATNATGATAGTTTTTCTGAAAATTGAAATTGAGTCCTCAGATTTATAATGAGTTTAATTTGTCAAGAAAATTTATTTAGGAATATATCTATTTTTAATTTTATTAATACGTACTTAAATCCACTATTTTTTTAAAACTCCAAAATACTATTCTTTGAAAGCAACTTTAAATTAGTTTCCTAATTTNTATATATATATATCACGTTACTGTTTTTATGAGCATGTTTCTACTGTTATTTTTTCAAATATTAATACTTAACGTTATTATTTTTTTTTGTTTTTGAATAGTATTATTTTTTATAATTAAAATGTTATTATTATTTTTTTAATGTTATTATGAGAGAGAGAGAAAAATAAATAGTCCTATTTTATATATAGATATAGATAGATATCAGAGAGAGANAAATGTTATTATTATTTTTTTAATGTTATTATGAGAGAGAGAGAAAAATAAATAGTCCTATTTTATATATAGATATAGATAGATATCAGAGAGAGAAAAAAAATAATTTTAATGTTAGTCAAACTCTTAAAATTTAAGAGTTGTTAGCTTTCAAATTTGTTTTAATTAAACATAACTACTAGAGATATTTTGGACAACAGAGTTCATTTTCTTTGATAAATTTATCACTAAATAAGTCTCTTATAATTTCTTTGATGGACCTTCAAATTTTCCTTTTTTTTTTTTTGGATTATTGCATATACCACCAACACAATATGCACATAGTCTATCACCAAAATGACTTAATTTTTAGAGAGATGTTGAAATATAACTTTTATTCCAAAAAAAAAACTTGTTCCATTTCTCCATCCCAACATGAATTTTTGAGATATTTTCGACGTGGAATTTATTTTTCAAACAAGGACATTTATTTTTGATATATAAGATATACTAGTTATTGCCTGTGCCTGAAGGCACAAAGTAATAAAAAATGTTAAATAATAAACATATTTATATTCATATCCAAAATCAAATCATAAACATAGAGGAGAGATAAATAAATTTAAACATTAGTTGTAATGGGAGTGAGGTAATGGGCAGCAGTGGTGGTGATAAGAGACGATGATAGTTGTGGTAGGTGGCAATGACAATGGTGATGGTTGTGGTAGGTGACAATGATAATGATAGAGGTCGTGGTGGCGACGATGACGGTGGTGATAGTGGAGGTGGCGGCAGAGGTGGTGGTAAAGGTAGTGGTGGTGGGGTAGTAATAGTGGTGGAGCAGTTTCAAATACTATTTTTTTTTAAGTATATATGAGAAATAATTTGTAGAAGTACTTTTAAAAAGTTATTCAAAACACCCCCTTATGAGCTTATTTTTTTTTATTAAATTTAGAGTGTTAATATTAGTCATTAGATTAATTTAAAAGTAAAATTTAAAGTGATTTCAACTGCAAATATTAAAAGTCATTTTGTTTATCTATTGACATTTGAATTGTAAGCTACTTTATTATATAAACTAATTATTGTCTGTGCTTGAAGACACAGAGTAATAAAAAATAGCAAACAATAAACATATTTGTATTTATATCCAAAATTAAATAACAAACATGAATAATAGATAAAGAAATTTAAGCATCGATTTGTAGTGGGGGTAAGAGGTAGTGGACGGCAGTTGGTGATGGTAGGAGACGGTGATGGTTGTGGTTGATGGCAATGACTGTGATAGCAGTGGTAAAGGCGACAATGATGGTGGTGGTGGCAAAGACGGTGGTGGCGACGGCGGTGATGGTGGGGGTGGTGGTGGAGGCGGTGGTAGTGGCGATGGTGATAGTGGTAGTGGTGGCAATGGTGGGTGTGGGGGTGACGATGGTGGTGACAACGGCGGTGGTGGGGGGGGGGGGGGGGGACTGTGGGGG
>CAUOFW020005969.1:206348-244515 GCA_963454935.2 Ilex paraguariensis
AATTTAGTTTTAACAGGTTGGAATTATAATTTTATTGATAGCCGGACTTGCTTTAGAACGGGCCCATAGTTTTTCTGACTGTACACGACGCAAACATAATGATACATGATTTTAAATAAAATTGAGTCAGTTTTAATACCGACCCGTATTTAATATAGTACAATCTATTTTTAATCTTTATGCTCTGTTTGATATGTTAGAAAAATAGAAGGATTAAAAGTTGGAAGGATAGAAAGTTGGAGGAATAAATAAAACATCATATTTGAAAAGGAAGAAAAATAAGAAGGATGAAAAAGTGGATGAATTAACTTTCCTTTCAACTCACTAAAATCAATCCCTCCAAAATTGGAAGGAAAGTGGATGGAAAGTTAATTATTTGTGTATATATTATATTTCTATTAATTTCATATAAAAATACAATGATAAAATATGTATATATATATATATATATATATTTTTTTTTTTTTTAAAAAAAAAAAATTAAAAAAAAAATAAAAATATAAAAAAGTTTAATTAATTAAAAAAATATTTTCTTCACCTTAACTAGGGATGCAAATTTCGACTCAACATGATGACACGATTCGAACTTAACACGAATTTTATGACACGAACTTAATTATAATTCGATACGAACTTAAAAATAACCTGACACGAGAATAAAAAATATAAAAAACTCAAAATTTTATAACTCAACACGAATCTGACATAACATGACTCGATGACAACCCTAATTTTAGCCATCACAAAAAAAACATTAAAAAAAAAAATTAGTTATTTTTATTTTCCATCCACCCAACCAAACATAAATGAAAGAAAGTGTATCATTTATACTTTCTATCATTGAAGGATCGAAAGTGTATCCCTCATACTTTCCATCATTCATACTTTTTATCATTCTTACCAAACGGAGCATAGAGTTGACAAAATATGAGTTTAAATATACCATAATCTTATATTTGGTCAAACGATTGATAAATGAAAAAAAAGTAATAATCGTGTCGCGTTGATCATTAGTTAATCTTAACTCAACCCGTTTAAGTAATCATGTCGAGTCAAGTCAACTTATTTAATTTTGTGTCGGGTTCGTATTGACCCAGATAACTGGTGAATAAAAAATTTAATGCTTAGATTTAAGTTTAAAATTTAATTGTCACTTAATTGAACCTATGCTCATCATTTTTCTATAAACTATAAATTGAATTAATAAATATAATAACAAAAATGAATTAAAATATGTTTTTTTTTTGTATAATAATTATGTCTTGATAAAATATAATAAAAATTAACATTTTATTCTTATAATACTAATTAAAGATGTTAATTGTGTCAATTTCATATTATTCGTGTTTAATACTAATCCGATTTATTTATTATTCGTATTAACAAGTCGACAACATTTATGAGTTTATGTAGAAAAATTATCAACCCTGATCCACTAATTTCGAGTCGTGGTTTCGCATCGTATCAAAAATTTCTATTCCTAAAGCAAATTCATAATTCATTAGAACATATTCGCAATTCACTCCCTACCAACACCCTTTTTAACGGGTCCAACTGCCCCCGAATCAAACCTATGGCATATTCTTTGAATGAAGGGCTCGTACTTACTATCAATCATCTTCATGCTAGCTCTTAGGAACAATTAAATTCATTGGGGAAAAAAGGCAAACAGGTTATGGGCAATACCTGAAGCATCAGAGAAGAGAATAATAACAAAGGCTCAAGGTAAAATTCTCACTTTCAATTAAATTAGTAAAAAGCAGCATTCCACTTGAGAGAAGTTGCATGGAGTTCGTCCTCCCAATTTGGTACTCCCCAATCATGCTTCCCAGCAAATAATTCTCTTTAACATAAAGTGGGAGTGGTTTGTTAGTGGGCATTTCCTTTTGCTAGCCATTGGACTTCCTTTTGGAAAGCCTATCCTTACCCCACTCACTCTCAAAAGGGTACAACTTTAAAACCTTTCATGTTCTTTCAAAGTTGAAGCCTTTTTGGGCAATTACAAATTGAAAACAAACAGATGGTTTGATCAATGTTATGTATCTTCATACTGAGAAGGTAGAAATTGTTGTGTGTGTGTGTGTGTGTGTGTGTTATATGTTGTGTTAGAAACAATAGAAATTTATTCCGTCAGCTTTTACACATGGATTTTATATGTCACAGTAGGGGTGTCATAGTCAAAATATGACAGACCCATTAACACGATTACGAAATTAGAGAGAATGAATTTTCTTTAAGCCATTCGTTTAGTAAACGAGTGGACCTAACACAATACGATTAATAAATGAATTGAATATGAGTGAAGTGAATCAGGAGAAAATACACGGTTCATATACAATACAAACTCTATATGACATGAATTAATAAAAGAATCGGTATGAGTCAAATATTTTTTGACATGAATCCACTAAGACTTGACACGAACCGATTTCACTCTTGACCCAACATGATTGATATGCCTTTGTTGTATGCATATTGGTTGAGCTATAGAAAAATACTAGTTTATATGTTAATTTAAAGTTGATAAAGGGTTGTATCGTGTTGGGTTCATATCATATCAAAATTTACTCTATTAATACATGATTTGTTTATAGGTTCTTGTTTATTCCATTTATATTATAGATATGACTGATCAATCTCTTTATAACTCAACTTCGTTAAAACTAAAGTAATACTATATAACTTTACATCGAAGCTGATTACGTTAAGAATGGTTAACCCCGTACATTATATGCCACAATAACGAAATACAATCCATCTAATCGACTTTAAATAGTTGAAACAAGACTTTCTACAGAGTTTAATTTAGTTAAGAATATCCGTACTGGATGTTGAATTAGAGCTCTAAACTTTCCATAATGATTCTTAAGTTGGATTAATCTATCCAACTGTAAAAGACATGTAAAACAAAGTGAAAAGTGGATAAGTTAGGAATCTACTTGTAATTCCATTCAAGTTGGAAAAAATTGACTACATGATTGGGATGTCATGTCGTACGCCTATTTGCAAAAGAAGCATTGTCTTTAGTAGGCGGAGGATTTAAATCTTGTTGTGAGGTTTACCTAATATTATACACATATATATATAAGTGTGTAATATGTGTGTGTGTGCTCGCACGTGTGTGTCTTGTATCTATACTAGAATATTGAAGAGAGGAAACCTAATCTACCAAGTACAAAGTGCTTGCAAAAGGTTATAAATTAATAAAGTATATGTACGATTGGGAGTCAAGCATATCAATAATCTCAATAGCCCTACCAAGATTTTTTGAATTACCCTTGTTGTATGGGTATGTTTCTTTAAACTTTGTAGTTGTCAAAGGGTTATTGGCTAAAAGTAAATCAACTAAATGTCAAAGGAGGGTGAGTGGTACCCCCAACAATTTTCTGTGATTTTTCTAGGCACATAAAAAAATAAGAGGTTCCATTGTGGACCAATTCCATTTCTTTACTCCCTAAAGGTCTATTTCATTTTTTTTTTTTTAAAGAATGGTCGTGGTAGTTAGGACTACTTTACATGCATTTCAATTAATTCTCTCCTTTAGTCGGTCTGGTTAAAAATAGACTATTCACACAAGGACCATGATATTTATAATGAATAAATCTCTTGTGACCTGATTCTAAAAAATTGTCAAGATTCAAATTTTATAGTGTCTGAGTTTCTTATTCGTCTCTGTTTCACTTAAACTACCTTTCAAATTTTAAAAACAACTTTTCAAAGTGCTCCAATTGTAATATTTAATGTTAGTTTGTGAAAGAATCTCTCATTTATGCATCCAACTAGTGGTCAAGAAGCAGCTTTACTACAGTTAGTTGATTATGAAGTTAACACAGTTGATTATGAATTTAAAAGAAGAGTTTAATACAAGAGCTTTTATCATTACAAGTTAAGAAAAAATACTCAGACGTACCTCGCGTGAAAAAAGCTTACTTTTATGATTAAGATATCCAAATAACAATAGAACAATCTTATCCAATTTAATAAGTTAATTATTGGATTAACCGTAAATTAGTTTTATAATTCGCTATTAATTCAATAAAATAAAATAAGGTTAATAAATTAAATTAAAAAATTAAATAATAATGATATTATTGTAAAAGGAAAAAGGTCTGTATACTTCTAATCCTCATGGTTAGCACTTGCCAATAAATTGACTCTTTTGTCTTATATATTTTCTGAAACATTCAAAAAAAAGGGGAAACTGATTAGACCGAAGAAGGAAAACTAACGGTTAATGCGCCATAGGGACCGGACCGTTAACTATTAGCTTATAGCCGGCGCCAATATTCTTCCTTCTCTCTCTCGACAGAGATATATATTCTTAGTATGTTCCACATATCTACTAGTTCTTGTCTTGTTTGTGCCTGAATCTGAACCTTTTGCACCAGTCTCTGCTGCTGGTAATTTCTTAGATGGAGTGTAATGGGTTTAATTCTCCTCGGTCCGATACCTTTCCGGCTGGGCTACGTGTTCTTGTGGTCGATGACGATCCAACATGGTTGAAAATCCTTGAAAAGATGCTTAAGAAGTGTTCATATGAAGGTTTGCTTTGCATACTAGCCAGCTTACCCTTTTACTTTTCACCTCAAACAATCCAGTTATGTTGGAAAAATGATATCTTTAGCTTTGTTTTTTTTTTGGGGGTGAGGGGGGTGAGGTTAACTGGTGTTACAAGAACTTGAGTTTTGCTATCTACTTATGGAATTTTATCACTATATGTTTCATTAATTGTGTCCTATATTGCAAGGCTTATGATTAATATGTACACAGTATGGAAATTTGTTTTTCTGGTGATATTTAGAATGAGATAACGTATAGCAGGTCATATATTGTTGGATTTAATGGTAAAACAATCATTTGTTGTCTTTGGGCATATATGTTTTTTGTATTGAAATTGAAGTTACTTCAAGTCTAGCCAAACAAATTAAGGAGAATGTCATCTGTAAAATCCGACTGTTTGATATTCATTATTATTTATCACAAATTAGCATTTGCACATAATATCGATGATATTACTATAATAAGAGGAGCTAGGACTGACTACACCTCTCTGGCTCCTTCTGCCGTTGGTGAGACTGTTAATTGGAACTACGTGTTCCTGAGGATTTTGTTGCTTAAGATTTTACAGCAGTTTGAGTGACCACCATGTAGGATTTTAGGAGTATACGATTTATAAGTAAAATTTTTAACTTCTCAGTTGTCTATCAGGCGCATTATACTGAGTTTTTGCTTTAATATATTTCTTCATCAGTCCAAACAAAGTGTGGTCATGAAAAGCATAAGTGTGCATTGCAAGTCGTACGCAAGGCATACGTATGAGTGACATAATGATAAATGACCTGGTATTTAGTTTCGGAACTTTGGCTATTAGCTTGACTTGAGTAGTCTGAAAAACATAGATGAAGTGCCTGTAGTGCCATGTATGTTTCTGATAACAAGGTTTTTATAATGTTACTCATTAACCAAGTGAAAACAAAGCATGAATGAACCATCTATTAATTCTCAGCTGCACTTATTCTATGATGCACATCTTCAGGAACCTGTATACTTGTTGGGTGTACAATAGCTAAGCTATTCAAAAATAACTCTCTCAGGTGGATGGTGTTGTCTCATTAGTTTTCTACATCTTTAGGGTCATACCTATCATCTCCGCGGATCAAACTAGTGGTTGACCCTTTTATGACTTTCCCATGATTACTTCTAGTTAAGGATGAACAAACATTTGTGTCAAAGATGAATTAGTGCTTGTTGTCAAATAATGCTGAAATTTTGTTCAGAAAATCAAGAACATGTTTGGTTCGAGTGAATGTCTAAAACTTCCCAGTTTGTAAATCCATTCAGGTGATATTCTGCTACAATCTTACAAAATGTTGCTTACAGGGTTGGCTAGGGGCATCAAACAAACCAAGTTAAGGGTTGGACTCAACTTGATAGGAGGCTCACTCATGGTTGGTTTGAGTGAATATTCAAAATATGGATCAGTGAGTTTAATATTTACACCCCTCAAGTAACTAGTCGAAGAAACCATTTTAGAAGAGATATTGACAGTAGTCAGAATTGAAGAAAATTAGGAGAGGCCATTTTGAAAGGTCGGTTCTTATAAACCGTTTTCATTGACTGTCTGTGTTTTTGAGAGCCGCTACTTGCACAACACTTCCATGGTCATCTCTTTTATTAATCCTTGTCACTCCTCTTTCTTACGATGTCCAAATCAAATCATCAGAGGCATTGGCATGGAAATGGTTGCTGTCGGAGAAGCAGAACGCCACTGCATCCTTATCTCTTAAGTTGTGTATTTTGCTTTCCCTAGTCCTCATAACATTGCCTTGTCTTTACCTGTTGAACGCTTTAAACTTGTATTTTTGCACTGTTATAACGAAAATGATGTCTCTACTTCCTTGACAATTCATTTTCATGTTATGTTGTGTTTATCAGTGACTACATGTGGTCTAGCAAGAGAGGCTCTGGACCTGCTTCGTGAAAGAAAAGATGGATTTGACATCGTAATCAGTGATGTTAACATGCCTGATATGGATGGTTTCAAGCTTCTGGAGAATATGGGACTTGAGATGGATCTTCCTGTCATTAGTCAGTTCTCTCTCGATAACATATGAAGCATTGTCATGAATGTTAATTTCTTGTTTACCGCATTTCAGTAAAATGAATGGTTCTATTTCTAACACTAACTAAATAAATTGTACAGTGATGTCTGTGGATGGAGAAACGAGCAGGGTGATGAAAGGTGTTCAACATGGAGCATGTGATTATCTTCTTAAGCCTATAAGAATGAAGGAACTTCGGAATATATGGCAGCATGTCTTTAGAAAGAGGGTACATGAGGTGAGAGATATTGAAAGTCATGATGGCTTTGAAGAAATTCAGATAATGAGAAATGTATCAGACCAGTATGATGACATATACTTGCATAATGGAGGTGATCTGACTTCAGGAAAGAAAAGAAAAGATGTCGAAAACAAGCTTGACAACAAAGACTTTGGTGATCCTTCTTCTCTGAAGAAAGCTAGAGTAGTTTGGACCGTAGATCTTCATCAGAAATTTGTCAAAGCTGTAAATCAGATTGGATTTGATAGTAAGTTTATCATTAGCTTTCCTCTTCAAAAGTTTGGCCTTTGCATGATTGTCATGAATTAAACATTTTACTTTGTCATTTTGTGGCGGTAACACTTGTTTGTAGTCCAAATAGTTGTAGATATGTTATAGCTGCCATCAATATCACGCTTAAAGCAAGCCATGGATTTTTATGTATGTTTGGCAGAAGTTGGCCCCAAGAAAATACTCGACTTGATGAATGTGCCATGGTTGACAAGAGAAAATGTTGCTAGCCACTTGCAGGTAACATGCATTCAACTATTTTGCTTTTGATATTGAAGCCTGGAAATAATGCTCAAGCAGGCTTTGTTAATAATCATTACATGTTAAGCTGATCAAATGCCAAGCAACAGTGGTGTCTGGGTCGTTTGGAAATCTAATTATAGTTGAGTTACGGGATAGAATAGGTACTAATATTTCCAAACGAAAAGACTACATTCAAATTTATACAATGTGCGCATATGCCAAAACGCACGATTCTTCTAGGATAATATTGTGATCGGTTGAAATCTTACAGAGATCTTTTCATTGTGCAGAAATACCGCCTCTACTTGTGTAGGTTACAGAAAGAAAATGATATAAAAGCTTCTTTTGGTGGGATAAAGCAGGCAGATCTCTCCCCGAAACATACTGCTGGAAAATTTGGCCTTCACAATTCAATCAATATACAGCAAGATGATGCTGCTAATGGCCACTTTGGAACTTCTGACAACAAAATTCCACCCCACAATATCGATCATAAAATCCATGAAGCTGAACTTAAGGGTATTGTTTCAATGTCAATGACAAAACCCAAGAAGGCCCAGATTGTTAATATTCCTGAACCTCAGAAGCTCAGCAGTTCAGGGACTGGCCTCAGTCACTCTTGGGGGTCACTGGAACCAGACCCTAAATATGCAGCATTTGATTCTACTCTCACTATGCAGTACTCTTGGCGCGATATTCAGTACCAAGAATATAAGCCTCATCTTCAGTTAGAGAATGGCTTCAGACATCTGCCACTGCCTGCTATACAGAATCACATCCAAGTTAATACCTTACGACCTGTTCCCTCAACTAATACCATACCATTCAACAAAGAGAGGGATAAACCTTCACCGATTGAAATCCAGCCTTCAGGTGCCAAATGCAGAAGCCAACAAATCAGGCAAGT
This sequence comes from Ilex paraguariensis, assembly GCA_963454935.2. Classification (NCBI taxonomy): domain Eukaryota; kingdom Viridiplantae; phylum Streptophyta; class Magnoliopsida; order Aquifoliales; family Aquifoliaceae; genus Ilex; species Ilex paraguariensis. The sequence continues at coordinate 214,612 of CAUOFW020005969.1, forward strand.
AGCTCCAACAGGAAATGCATTTGACTTGCTTTCAGCTCAGTCTGAGAGCAGTATGACAAACTTTCACACATCTAGTCCACCTGCCAGTGCTACATTTAGCATGAAGAATCAGGGCATTGATCGGATTTCAGTAACTGATCTGGAATCTAACAAGGGAAACCTAATTCAGGAAATAGGGGAAGCATTTGCATGTATCGATGAGGACTTAACCGCTTCTTGCTTTCAAGGTGATTGTTGTTCTATAAATCTTGGATTCCAGAACATTGCTGAAGTTTCTCCCTACTTGTATGATGCACTGAAGTTTGACTACGAGAATCCCTGTGACTCGCTGGAATATCCTGTAATAATAGATCAAGGGTTATTCATAGCATGACCAGTTTAACTGGAAGGAGTTGCTCATTGGACAAGTAAAGAACAATGGTATCTCGATATTGTTGTTCCAGTCAAATGATATGTCAAGTAAACTATTTCAACATGGAGTGGAATATCTTCTTCCAACTCAAATTTGGATAAATATTTCGTAAATATTTGCCGTAGGAGTGATATCAAATATTGAGCACAATTAACAAGCTTCTACCGGTGAGTGATGCTTATGGTGAGTTGCATGTCTGTGTAGATTTGTACTAGTATTGGAGTTTGGGCTCCCATTTTGATCCTACAAATCTTGTAAATACAAATTCTAGTTGCAAAGTATAGTCCCAGAATTCATGTCTCATGTTGTGTCCTTATTCTGAGAGAATAAACATGTGACAGTGAGCAGCTGGTAGCCTTACAAAGATCTTGAAATATCCCATAACTTACTGGTGGTATTGCAAAGAAATTGCTAGTTTCCAATCTGCAGTTTTGCATAGATTTTTGAAGAAACTATTAATAGACCCAAACCCTTCCCAGATTCAGCACTGCCAGAAATCCTCTTTTCTTCTTGTCAATTACATGGGGGCATAGCTGAAGCTCATAACATAATCCACTTTACTTGCACCAAACAAAGTTACGGGCTTCTTCTTAACCATTCTCTAAAGGAGAAAAAACTGTTTACATATATCCAGAACAAGGACATAGAAGAAACAATTGAAATCATTGCTCTACTTTATGTTGAATGGCAGCCAACAGCTCAAATTCAAAACTTCCTATAAACATTTTCCCAAAGTACATCACATTGCTAACTCAATTTATTTCCATATCCATGATATCTACTGTCAAAGCCAGCTTCAAATAGTCCGCACTACAAGCAATTGATTCTCCAACAATTTCTGCCTGCATATACTTGGAATGCACCATCTCTAGTTGTCTACTTCATAATCAAAGCTGAATATTTGGGGAAGCATTCTCACGCATACTATTTCTAAATTGTGATTTGACAAAATGAGTTGGGATCTGGTTAGTCTTTTCTGCACCATGCTCGGAGCTATCAGCCTTCCCTGAAGACCTCCAAGGAGGTCTAGAACTAGAATCCTGGATTGTGCTGCGAGTTGGCCTCCTACTGAGTTTTCATGAGGAAGGACGTGTTGGTGGGATCTGCAAAATATCATAAAGTGGATTGACAACTGGGAGGAAAACACAATGATATTACACAACTTAAGATTTCACGAGTCAACTGCACCCACCATCATTAGTAGAAAGACAAGGTGTTTACTAGCAAAACAGAGAAAACAGAGAGATAGAAACATTTCCAATTTTGAATATGTTCATTGTGGCATTGAGATCTGATTTAAATACCATCATGTGATTATTTGGCAATTCCATTTTATGTTGAAAATTTGCAGTCAATTCAGATTTGAGGCCAACATTCTGCTGCATTTTCTTAAGGCCATTTTTTCCCTGCATAAAAAAGAGAACATGGTAAACTATTGATACTTTATTCTGACCAAATAAAACAATAATGCTGCAATTGTTGCGTGTTTGAAGAAACATATGAGCGACCCAACTTCATATCAACTCAAGCAATTCGTGGTTTTTAGTCATTTGATCCNCTGACCAAATAAAACAATAATGCTGCAATTGTTGCGTGTTTGAAGAAACATATGAGTGACCCAACGTCATATCAACTCAAGCAATTCGTGGTTTTTAGTCATTTGATCCATGTAGAACATAGAACTTAGTGACCATTTTTCTTGTTCACATTGCATCTGTTAGCATGTGGTACTCTTTTCCTTAATCATCCAACATTAGAGGTAATGAAAAAACCTTAGTTTTTGCTTGCAGCTGAAGTTTTTCTGCCTCCTTAGCATTCAGTTTCTCCTCTAGCTTCTGAAGAAACTGAACAAGCACATAAGCCAGCGAAGGGGATGGTCAATGTAAATATATAATAAGTAATACGACTGTAAGTATCAAGTTTATAGGATCTGGACTTGCCTCTTTACGTTTGGGTACTCTTTCCTCATTTCTAAAGCTAAAAGAGGAGGTTACAGTAGGAGATCGTGCTTTCCGCCCACATGCAGTCAAAGTTTCTGAATGGCTGCCCATACAGTTTTGAGGAGAAATTAGGAATTCTTTGTTTCATTTCGATGAATCAATGATACTATGGTTGCAAAGTTGGCCTCACAAAATTAAAGAGTATGAAATATGAAATTAATCATGCATATAAAATCTACAATAGATAAGGCAGTCTTTGGGACAGTAAAGGGAGCCACTTCATTTGAAAGGGATATGATTCTATCAATAAAATACATTTTATCTTTCTAAAACAAAAAAACTTACAACACTTCTTGATGCTCGCCCGCATGACATATGACATCCTAATTACCTCTAAACACAATTGAGAGCTATATAGTCCTCTATTAAAACTTTACAATTCACAGTCTAAATAAATTCAAACTATTTATAGCAATCAAGACAGCAAAAGATCTTACTTCATAGGTAAGGTATGTGATTTCCCACCCAGCATTCTGTTTCCAGAAATTGATCAAGAAGAGCTTTAGACCTACAAATCATAAAATTAAACATTTTTTTGAGAGGAGTTGAATGTACACAATGTCACACCAGTGTAAAGCATTCTTGTGAGTGTGTCAGATTTATATATTCTTCAGGACTATTACAGAGATAAATTACCTTCTACATTCTGCTAGATGGGTTACTGAAGGATGCTTTGATACCCCATTCACAGATGCCTGCATTTTAGAAAAGAAATTCATCTCATGCGTGAGCTAAAGATAGTTCAAACAAACCCCAATTTGGTTGTGTGCATGGGTGTGATAATGCTGGTAAGTTGATGGCAAGGAGGGTGGGAAGTAAGCACCCTGGTTGGAGTTTGTTGAGTTGAGCTGTCTTTGGATGTCTTATCAAAAGCTTTAACGATCCTTGAATTTCCAATATTGTGGATAAGAGGAGAAGATGTTTTATTGGTTTCATTAGCACGAGAAGCAAAATTGATTGACATGTGAAGTGATTTTGGAGTTGAACTCTTTTTTTCCATTGAGACTTTTGCGGTCATCATATTATTTGGAGTTGCATTGTCTGTCTTCCTGGGATCAACGAAAGTTTGCGGGTAAGTTGATGGCAAGGAGGGGGAAGTAAGCACCCTGGTTGGAGTTTGTTGAGTCGAGCCATATTTGGATGTCTTTATGAAAGCTTTAATGATCCTTGAATTTCCAACATTGTGAGGAATAGGAGAAGATGTTTTACTGCTTTCACTAGCACGAGAAGCAAAATTGATCGACTTTTGAAGTGATTTTGGAGTAAAACTCTTTTTGTCCATTGAGACTCTTGCCGTCTTCCTATTATTTGGAGTGGCATTGTCTGTCTTCCTGGAATTATCGAGAGTTTGCGGGTAAGATGATGGCAAGGAGGGGGAAGTAAGCACTCAGGTTAGAGTTTGTTGAGTTGAGCTGTCTTTGGATGTCTTTATGAAACCTTTAATGATCCTTGAATTTCCACTCTTGTGAGGAATAGGAGAAGATGTTTTGTTGGTTTTCACTAGCACAAGAAGCAAAATTGATTGTCATGTGAAGAGATTTTGGAGTTGAACTCTTTTTGTCCAATGATACTCTTGCTGTCTTCCTATTATTTGGAGTGGCATTGTCTGCCTTCCTGAGATTATCGAGAGTAGTCGGTTTGGCAGGAGGTCGAAGCTTGGTTGCTCCACTGCAAGTGGATGATTTGAAGGAAGAAATTTCAGGTTTCTTCTCTCTCAACATTTCTAGAGTCCCCTGATTAGCAGCATCCTGCAAAATCAACATTAGGTGAGAAAGTAATGCAAAAGATGCGATCAAGTGGATACAAGAAAACAGAGAAATATATCAACACATATACCTTGACATGTGTGTTGTTTTCTTGCATGGACACTATAGTACTGTGGTTTTCAACACTCTCAATCTGGTTGGAAAGTTCAACCTGAACAGTATTCGCCACAGTGCACAATTGTTCAGTTACAGATTCTGCACCTTCTGCTTTAGCGGTTTCTATATTGTTTCCCTCAGCATTACACCCAATTGCTTCAACAGATAATACAAGCTTTACATTATGAGCATTTTCTCCTTCTGTTTCCTCAATGCGCACATGGCTGTCTGCTTGCACCAACTCTGGATTCATGGAAGAATTATCACATATCTCATTCGTCAAATTTGGTTCAGATGAATCATTTGCAGCTACATTTCCTTGCTCGAGCAACACTGAAGCTTTCTTGGCTGCTTTTCTCCTGTAATGGGCTTCGAAATAAGCTTTTTTCTCAGCAACAGAACCAGGCTTGGAGTATTTCTCAACTTCTTCCAGGTACTGGTTGTGAGTGAAGGATGACCATTTTTCCCAAGCCAACGATTGTGACACGAACCTCCCAAATGAGATTGATGTTGTGAGGGCACGCAGTGGATCTCCCTGTAGCACAAATCTTTTACTGTTATCTTGGCAAAATCTTCAAATTACTAAACTAATACATATACATCCAAGGACCTACTTTAATAGAATTGCAGTCGTTTCCAAATTTCTAACACTGTCTATTTCACAAATTCATATCTAAAAACAACCCTAAAGTAGAAATGGAAGATGAAAGCCTAACGATTGTGTAATCCATATGAGTGAATTGACAGAGACCCAGTACGAGAAATCCTCAGTTATGTTACTTGAATGCAGTGTCAAGAGAAATCAATCAATGAGGGCTATGTATTTCTATGCAAGAGGAAAATCAGAAGTTGCAATGTAAATACCGTATTCAGAAGTTCAAAAAACACAAGATATCAAAGGAAACCCATGTCTGTTTCTTTGGGATAATAAAACCCTCTTCCGGAATACCGGTAAAGAGGCGAAACAATGCAGATAAATCAAAAAGCGTCAAGGGTTGTTTGAAAACTGAAGAACCCATATCAAGATTGGTAAATAAAGATGAGAAATTTACAACAAGTGTTCTTGAACTAACCTCTTTGAATTCATCAGAAGTGGGAGAAAGCTGAGAGATTGACCGCACTAGACAAGGAGATGATTCACCCATGTCTTGGTAGTCCAGAGAGAGAAGAAAATCCCACAGAAACACTACTTTGAGTATCCTCTCTCTCCTTTCCGTCTTAGTTGATACTCTCGTATATTCCTTGCCAGTTCTTGTACCTTGAAATCCCTGAGAACTTTGCTCTTCTTGAACTCATTTTGAATTTGAAATCCGGACCCATGTGTCCATCTTAGATACCAGAGAGCCCAAGTCTGCAGGAAAAAACCCTCTGAATTGATCGGCAGTTTATGTTAATGTTGTTTCTCACTATCATTCCGTGTCTGGTCCTAAATCAAGGATTTAAATCCCTGCATTAACTCTTCATTTCAATTTTTCTCAATGGTAGTGGCGATGGTTGACGAGTGATATGTATAAAATTTTAAATTTTAATGGTGGGGTGTCAATTATTATTAAGAAATTTTTTTTACAAGAAATTTTTTTTTTCATTAAAATTCAAAATTTTATGTATGTCACAAATCTAGTATCAAAAGGAATTGAAGAGAAGCGGCAATAGAGATCCCTAAATCAAGGTCCATGAGACATGAGGTAACTAACATTAGGGTTAATTTTAAGGATAATTCAAGTGATAATAATTTAGATGTCATTAAATTTAAATTTTGACAATTTTTTAGGATAAGTTATGATAGATTTATTCTTATAAATACTCTAGTCCTGGTGTAAATGATTTATCTTTAACCAACTTAAAAAAGGGATTAGAGTAAACCGACCCAACACTTCTCATCATTGAATTGAAAAAATCTAACATTATGGCTCTTTGATCGAACCTATTTTCTTTATTTCATTAGTCAATTTGGTTGTTAGTTTGAATTTGAAAAGGAGGTTAGGCCCACTGATANCAGATAAATCAAAAAGCGTCAAGGGTTGTTTGAAAACTGAAGAACCCATATCAAGATTGGTAAATAAAGATGAGAAATTTACAACAAGTGTTCTTGAACTAACCTCTTTGAATTCATCAGAAGTGGGAGAAAGCTGAGAGACTGACCGCACTAGACAAGGAGATGATTCACCCATGTCTTGGTAGTCCAGAGAGAGAAGAAAATCCCACAGAATCACTACTTTGAGTATCCTCTCTCTCCTTTCCGTCTTAGTTGATACTCTCGTATATTCCTTGCCAGTTCTTGTGCNTAAAAAAATTCTGTACATAAATAACTCTAAAAGTATTACTACAAAACTTCTATTTCGAATATATCCTCAAATAGTGTCAAATCATAGACAATTCTTTGTTATTCTCCTTTTTAATAGATCTTTGAAAATTATAAACTTCGAAGGTTTTATTTTATAGTTGATTATATGTCTTTTGAGTTTTGTTGAAAATTTCATTCTTTNTTAGTTAAATCGAACTTGAACATATGAGTTAACTAAAATATACTCGACTAAAAAAATTCTGTACATAAATAACTCTAAAAGTATTACTACAAAACTTCTATTTCGAATATATCGTCAAATAGTGTCAAATCATAGACAATTCTTTGTTATTCTCCTTTTTAATAGATCTTTGAAAAATATAAACTTCGAAGGTTTTATTTTATAGTTGATTATATGTCTTTTGAGTTTTGTTGAAAATTTCATTCTCTNATTTTAAGGATAATTCAAGTGATAATAATTTAGATGTCATTAAATTTAAATTTTGATAATTTTTTAGGATAAGTTATGATAGATTTATTCTTATAAATACTCTAGTCCTGGTGTAAATGATTTATCTTTAACCAAATTAAAAAAGGGATTAGAGTAAACCGACCCAACACTTCTCATCATTGAATTGAAAAAATCTAACATTATGGCTCTTTGATCGAACCTATTTTCTTTATTTCATTAGTCAATTTGGTTGTTAGTTTGAATTTGAAAAGGAGGTCAGGCCCACTGATAAGACCACTTGTGGACAATACAACGGCTATTATCTCCAACTTATGTTATTTCAAGGAAACACAGTTCATTGCATATTGTAGGGACAAAGTTGCTCGAATTCGGTTTGATTTTGATTCGTTTATGATTTTTAACAAGAAGTGGAATGGATCAAAATTTTAAGTTTATTATTTAGTTAAATCGAACTTGAACATATGAGTTAACTAAAATATACTCGACTAAAAAAATTCTGTACATAAATAACTCTAAAAGTATTACTACAAAACTTCTATTTCGAATATATCGTCAAATAGTGTCAAATCATAGACAATTCTTTGTTATTCTCCTTTTTAATAGATCTTTGAAAAATATAAACTTCGAAGGTTTTATTTTATAGTTGATTATATGTCTTTTGAGTTTTGTTGAAAATTTCATTCTCTTTGGATAGTTATAGGGTTAAATTTCTTAAAATTTTGGTTGAGAAATTGAGCTCAACCCCAAATCGAGTCAACTCAAATGCTTGTAAACTCGTGACAAACTAAACTTGAATCTAAACTTGAACTCAAGTCAACCCATACTCAATCAATCATAATTGAACCGAACTTAAACATACTCAAACTCTTAACAAATTCAACTTGATTAACTCTCTTTCATGTTGGAAAATAAAATAGGGAGAGGATGTGGCTTTATATTAGAATTTTTTTTAGGTCAAATTATTATTTCATAATACTATTAGGACTTAATAAAATGATGGTAGACGATCTNCTCAAATGCTTGTAAACTCGTGACAAACTAAACTTGAATCTAAACTTGAACTCAAGTCAACCCATACTCAATCAATCATAATTGAACCGAACTTAAACATACTCAAACTCTTAACAAATTCAACTTGATTAACTCTCTTTCATGTTGGACAATAAAATAGGGAGAGGATGTGGCTTTATATTAGATTTTTTTTTAGGTCAAATTATTATTTCATAATACTATTGGGACTTAATAAAATGATGGTAGACGATATAATTTACTATAGCCAGATAAATTATCAGTAAAGTTTGTAGTGACTCAAAATATCTATGTATAATTGGACTATTTAATAGAAACATGTGGCATGAGATATGATGATGTTCTTCACACAATTGAAAAATGTTGTGGATTTAAAGTGCATTGAATGGTGGGATTTGGTTTAATCTGAGCTCCAAGACTCTTGAGAATAGGATTTTTTGAATAATTTGGGGGGGGGGGAGGGGTTATACAGAATATTTATAGTGGTTCACCAACTCGAGAGCTCGGTTAATCCACTATTAAGAGAATCCCTTACTCCTGAATATATATTACTCAATTGCGTGTGGTTTACAGAGAAGACTTTGCAAGGCTACAATGACTAAATCCTTTCTTGAGGGCTTTGCCTCTTATTTATAGATATTCCTAGGGTTTGCTTGATCTGGGGCGAGATACTCGCCCCTTAGCTGTAACAGTTCTCCCTTATTGCGCAATGAGACTTGCGCTAGTTGGGTGATTGACGCCAGAAAGATGGGGGACTTGGTGGGATCCAACTGTCCTTTGAACAAACTTCCGTGAGGTATGGATACAGGGAATTGAGGTCTGAGGTTGAGGTCCACAAGTGATACTGATCAGTTGAGCTCCCGATTTGATGACCTGGGGAGCTGAGCTCATTCTTAGATATTTTGGTGGTATCATCAGTTACCTCCTAGCCCCTAGTCAAACAAGTCGATTTGGGTAGGGATTATGCCAAGAGTAAGGTTGCCTGGGTCGACCTCAATTTTTGCATGATGGGACTTCCTTCTAACGGTTGTGACGGTCGTGTAATCATGCTTCCCTCATTTCTTGTGCACGTCCCTTATTTCGAGGATCCACATTCTTCTGTCTTTAAATGCAATTGCAGATAAAAATCGTCTTTTGCTTCTTCAGACCCTTTTCACATTCTGTTTCCTGCCTATGCTTTTCTCTCTGTGACTTTGTCTTTCTAATTTTTTCGAGGATCTAGGGTTTTCAGAAAAATCCTCCATTTCTTCGAAGGCTTTGTGTAGTTGACCTAATCCGTTCAGATTTTCCCTTGGTTCTTGGTTTATCGATCGTTCTCAACTAGGTACGTCATTTGCTTTGTTTCTTCTTCTTTTCTTTTGTTCTGGATCCCTCAAATTTAAGGTAGTTATTTAATTTCTGGACTTTTCGCTTTTGTTACTTTAGAAATCGAGGTCTTACCTTGTTCTTTCTTCCTCTCTTCTTGGATCCTTATTCTACTGCCAGAGTTTTCTCTTTGGTCGTTGGTGTCTTGACCCTTGGGCTCTTAAGGATTTCTCCCTCTTTATAGTTCTTTTAGACTTCATTTCTCCTGCCCAATTATATCTGCCTTTTCCGAAGCTACAGCCTCCTCTGTTTCCCTTATGGGCAATAGGTCTCTAGATATAGAGGAGGATGAGCTGGGGGATGTTGGTGACGAAATTGACAACTTTCCCAGGGTTGAAGCCGTAGAGGGGGCAGAGGTACCTCAGATTTTACCAGAGTCTCCTTCGAGTTCCAAGCGATTTCGAAAAGGAAAGGCCAAAAAGGGTTCATGTAGCATTGAGGTCTCCGAGCCCGCTCTTTGCACTTCAGACCTCATTGGTCCTAGTGAGGTTACGCCTTCTCTCATGAGTGTTTTGTTTGCAAGGTTTGGTTTTCCTAAAGGCATGCGTTACTGGATCCCTTTTGTGGATATTAGGTATGACTCTGAGGTCCTTGAGAAGACCTGTGTTTTCGTAGTTTCTCTTGAGAATGGGCTTAGGTTCCCTATACATCCCTTCATCAAATCTGTTCTTCTACATTTCAATGTCTGTCCTACTCAAATCTCTCCCAATTTTTGGGGTGTCCTGGTGGGCCTCCTCGTCTTCTTTAAGAAAAATAAAATTGGTACCCCTTTAGTNTTCTCTTGAGAATGGGCTTAGGTTCCCTATACATCCCTTCATCAAATCTGTTCTTCAACATTTCAATGTCTGTCCTACTCAGATCTCTCCCAATTTTTGGGGTGTCCTGGTGGGCCTCCTCGTCTTCTTTAAGAAAAATAAAATTGGTACCCCTTTAATTCCCTTGCTCACGAAATTTTTCAACGTCAAGTTCTATCCTGATGGCTTTTTGTATATTTCCAAGTGGGTGAAGATCCCAACATTGATTACTAGACTTGCCCAACACTCATAAGAACTAGAAGAAACAATTATTCTTAGTGTTAGAGGAGTGGGAGTTCAATCTGAGTGATGCCAATGATACTCTTCCTGTCCCACGCTCTTGGTTAGGTCCTGATAACCTAGGTGAGTCCGTATTTTGGGCAAGCTGAACTTGCCTCATCTTATTTTTTTATTCGCTGACCTCATTCCCTTGAGTTGTTTCAGGTATCCGCCCTGAGCTAGGAACCAAGGACAGGATTGTTTTGATAGGGCTCAGNGAGTGATGCCAATGATACTCTTCCTGTCCCACGCTCTTGGTTAGGTCCTGATAACCTAGGTGAGTCCGTATTTTGGGCAAGCTGAACTTGCCTCATCTTATTGTTTCATTCGCTGACCTCATTCCCTTGAGTTGCTTCAGGTATCCGCCCTGAGCTAGGAACCAAGGACAGGATTGTTTTGATAGGGCTCGGAGAAGTATTCTAGCCTGATCAAGCATTCTGTGCATACCAAGTTAGGGTTTAGCCCTCCCGAGGTGACTGTAGAGACTCATTCCTATTTCTGTTGTTGGTGTAGAAGAAGTGGCAAGTAACACTTCCTTTCTTCTATCCTTAACTTCTATTTTACTTTTTCCTTATTTTTGATCTGTTTGCTTTAGATTTCTAGGTTCTAACTCAATGGGTCTAGGTTCAGAAGCTTTGAGAGCGAGGGTTAAGCTGCTAAAAAAAGGCAAGAATGGAAAAAAATGNAGAGACTCATTCCTATTTCTGTTGTTGGTGTAGAAGAAGTGGCAAGTAACACTTCCCTTCTTCTATCCTTAATTTCTATTTTACTTTTTCCTTATTTTTGATCTGTTTGCTTTAGATTTCTAGGTTCTAACTCAATGGGTCTAGGTTCAAAAGCTTTGAGAGCGAGGGTTAACCTGCTAAAAAAAGGCAAGAATGGAAAAAAATGCAAGTTAGAGGTCGGATCAGGAAGCGACTCGGCTTCTCTCACCAAGGTGCAGAGAACAGAGGTGCCCCTACTTCTTCCCCCCCTTCCCAAGGGGTTTCTACTCCTGCACCAAGCTCATCAGAGGTCGCACAGACCTCAGTCCTCCAAGAGACCTTGCCTTCCTATTCAAGAGGAGTTCTTGAGCAAGCTGGGGCGTCAACATCTCCTTCTTCAGCAGAGGTCGAGGGGGCTTTAGAGTTAATTGCCCACATTCTACACAAACCTCTTCCTTCCAGCCCCATCGAGAAGATTCATCGNCAGAGAACAGAGGTGCCCCTACTTCTTCCCCCCCTTCCCAAGGGGTTTCTACTCCTACACCAAGCTCATCAGAGGTCGCACAAACCTCAGTCCTCCAAGAGACCTTGCCTTCCTATTCAAGAGGAGTTCTTGAGCAAGCTGGGGCATCAACATCTCCTTCTTCAGCAGAGGTCGAGGGGCCTTTAGAGTTAATTGCCCACATTCTACACAAACCTCTTCCTTCCAGCCCCATCGAGAAGATTCATTGCTTGCTGGTGGAGGGTGTGAACATCGACAAAGGCAAGGTTTCACTTATTGATAATACGAGGCTTGCTGCTAAGGCTATTGCCTCTATAATCCCAGAGTTCAACATCCAAAAGGTTGTCGTTATGTCCCTTTCTTCTTGTGTTACTACTACCTTGTATGGGGCCACTTTGGTAAGCTTTTATTTCTCCAACTTTCATCCTGTGTTGCTGCTTCGTGCTGGTTCTAACCTTAGTTGTATTTTCCTTTGGCTGGCCATTCATGTGAGCGTTTTGACAAGTAGGATCAGGGCTTTGGAGAGTTCAGCTCAGGCGTTGAAGGCTTCTGAACTCAAGATTGCTAAGTTGGTTTTCTCTAACGATAACCTTAAGGCTCATGTGCAGGAGTTACAAGCCCAAGTGGAGAGGTTGTCTTCCGCTAATAAGGATTTGGAGGCTGAAAAAGGGAAAGCTAAGGATGATGGCAAGAAGACCAAGGAGGAGCTTAGGCTAAAAAATGGTGATTGTGTTAAAGCTCGCAAGGATGCCTTCGAGGCCTTAGAGTTTTATGAGGCCATGAAGAGAGAATACGACATTTTGACTGAAATGAATGATACTCTGCGGATAAAGATTGAGGTTGAGAGAGTTGTCGTTAAAAAGAAGGATGCTCTGATTGCCAAGTTGGAGGATGATGTTACCACCCAGTAGGCTACTGGGTACCTTGCTTTTCAAGATCAAGCTATGCAGAAATATCCAGACATGGATTTTGAATTTGATCTCCTTTCAGATAAGGAGGAGGTGACAAGCGTTGAGAAAGAGGCTGAGATTTTGGCCCCTTCTGCTTCTGAGCTTGCTCCTAAGAGTGCTGAAATATCTGCCTCTTCTACTAAGGTCCTTGCTAGTGTGGTTTCTTCTACTCCAGCTACCTTTGTAGCTCTTGATCCTACTCCAACTTCTGTTTCTAGGATTGCTGAGTTGCTTGTTGCTCCTGCTAACCTTGTTCTAACNTCCAGCTACCTTTGTAGCTCTTGATCCTACTCCAACTTCTGTTTCTAGGATTGCTAAGTTGCTTGTTGCTCCTGCTAACCTTGTTCTAACTGATGCTCATATGGCTTCTGTGTTATCTGAGGCTCCAACTTACCCTACTTCAACTAATGCTCCCAAGATTCCTGAGTTGTCTGAGACTCCAGTTAACCCTGCTTCAATTGATGCTTCCAAGGTTCCTGAGCTACTTGAGGCTCCAACTGACCCAACTACGGGGATCTAAGATTCCTTTGCATTTTGTTTCTCTTTCTTATAAATGGCTCCATGACTGTTACTCTTGAGAAATGAAAAAATATTTTTGTCAAATGTTCTTGAATTTTTGCTTTTAAATTGTTGTACTTCTAATTACTGTGATGTACTCTTGCATTCTTTGTGCTCTTGTATTCTTTCCATTCCCCTTTGCCCCTTTGCTTCGGGAAGAACTTAGTTCTTTTTGAAGTATGAGGTCAGATTACCTAGGTCGGGAGTCTGCCCTTGGTTTAAGCTGAGGTGTTGGCTAGAAAGTTATTGGGGTTTGAAGAGCTCATCCTGAAGAGCTTACTTTCTAATGAATTGAAGAGCCCATTCTTGCGAGCCAGAGAGCTCTACTTTTNGGTTTGAAGAGCTCATCCTGAAGAGCTTACTTTCTAATGAATTGAAGAGCCCATTCCTGCGAGCCGGAGAGCTCTACTTATGCTATGCTGAAGAGATCTACCTAGTGAGTTGAGTTGCTTGTGAACTGAGCTTTACCCAGTCTAAGCTGAGCTGCTCCTTTAGCAAGGAACATCTACTTTCTTATAGTTACCCGTGTCCACCTACCTTCTTAAAACACCTCAATCATCATGATTTTGGAAGCCTAAGAGGCCGCCTCTTTGTCTTTGCGCATTTCTTGCTCCCTTAAAACTCAGGATTCCTTTTTGTTTCCATAAAACTTGGGATTTCCTATCATTTTCAAATCTTGGAATTTCTTCTTGTCCACAAATCTTGAAATTTCTTCTTCACATTTTTCATTCTTCTTGAGTCTTTTCTTTTGCGTTCTATGTCTCTTTTCTGATTTTCATGGCTTCCTCTCTTACTCTCTTGTTCAAACAACGAGCCCAAGCCACGATTGACATGAAGTGGCACTCTAACTTCTTGGTTCCTTCCGTGGTTACCACTACAGAGTTAGAAGAAATCAAGAGGCGATACTTTCATCCTGCTGACTAAGCCCTCCAAGTCCCAACTCCTGATGAACCCTACAACTTCCTTCCTCAACAAGAAATTTACTTTTTTGAAGGTGCTTTCGAGATGGGTTTTTGTCTGCCCACCCATCCTTCCATTGGGTGGATTCTTACTTTCTTCGAGTTATGCCCCTCTTGTCTTTCTCCTAAAAGATGGGGTGCTATGATCAGATTCTTTATTTTTTGACGCCCGCAAGCTAATATTGAATTTCCTATTATTGTTGAGTTTCTCTACTTTTACAAACTTGATTACAACACACTCCCCTACTTTAGTTGCTTCAGATGGAGGTGTTAATTCTGTCTCCCGCTGATCCTTGATGTTCCCAACTCTCTTGCAGGATAGATTAAGCGCTTTTTCTTTATCTTTAGGGATTCTTGAAATTTTGTTGAACAACGCTGAGCACGTTCTCGGGTCCCTCGCTCTTGGGGGTGTTTCTCTCATAGAGGTAAAAACTTAGGATAAGTTCTATTGTTAACATGGTGATTGGTTCATATTACGATTTTTCTATGCAGATGCCTCTAGTTTGACCCTGGCTGAGCTGGTGAGGGTTAGCCAGGTGGCTCATGTTGAGCCGGCTCCTTTCTCATTGTAGGTTATCCCCCAGAATCTTCTTTGGTTTAGTGCTTCTGTCGTTGCTCTAGATTTTGCCTTATACCTTCTTTTTCCTAATTTCAATGTAGACTCTTCTTCTGCTAAATCAGATGAGGATAAGGACGTTGCCACTTCTTTGAGGAAACGTAGGAGGAGTGGTTCCTTAACTCAGTGGTCTGGTTCCCCTTTTGATGATATTTTATTTTCTGCTGCTAAGCTGAAGCTTTCGGAGGTACTCATAAAAGTGGAGAAGGAACATGACAAGTTGAAGGAAGAGAATGCTTGTCTGCAGACTATGAATGCTCACTTGGAAGAGGAAATATCTGAGTTGAAGAGAAGGCCTGGAGGGGCTTAGGGCTATTTTCTTTCCTTTTTCTAGTATTCCATCATGTTGATGAATAAAAGTCTCGTGTTTGCAAGCTATAGAGCTCATTGTTTATGAGCTAAAGAGCTCATTGTTTATGAGCTAAAGAGCTCAGCATTTGGTCATGAACTGAAGAGCTCATCATTGATTTATGAGTTGAAGAGTTCATTGTTTGTTTATGAGCTGAAGAGCTCNCCCCTACTTTAGTTGCTTCAGATGGAGGCGTTAATTCTGTCTCCCGCTGATCCTTGATGTTCCCAACTCTCTTGCAGGATAGATTAAGCGCTTTTCTTTATCTTTAGGGATTCTTGAAAGTTTGTTGAACAACGCTGAGCACGTTCTCGGGTCCCTCGCTCTTGGGGGTGTTTCTCTTATAGAGGTAAAAACTTAGGATAAGTTCTATTGTTAACATGGTGATTGGTTCATATTACGATTTTTCTATGCAGATGCCTCTAGTTTGACCCTGGCTGAGCTGGTGAGGGTTAGCCAGGTGGCTCATGTTGAGCCGGCTCCTTTCTCATTGTAGGTTATCCCCCAGAATCTTCTTTGGTTTAGTGCTTCTGTCGTTGCTCTAGATTTTGCCTTATACCTTCTTTTTCCTAATTTCAATGTAGACTCTTCTTCTGCTAAATCAGATGAGGATAAGGACGTTGCCACTTCTTTGAGGAAACGTAGGAGGAGTGGTTCCTTAACTCAGTGGTCTGGTTCCCCTTTTGATGATATTTTATTTTCTGCTGCTAAGCTGAAGCTTTCGGAGGTACTCATAAAAGTGGAGAAGGAACATGACAAGTTGAAGGAAGAGAATGCTTGTCTGCAGACTATGAATGCTCACTTGGAAGAGGAAATATCTGAGTTGAAGAGAAGGCCTAGAGGGGCTTAGGGCTATTTTCTTTCCTTTTTCTAGTATTCCATCGTGTTGATGAATAAAAGTCTCGTGTTTGCAAGCTATAGAGCTCATTGTTTATGAGCTAAAGAGCTCAGCGTTTGGTCATGAACTGAAGAGCTCATCATTGATTTATGAGTTGAAGAGTTCATTGTTTGTTTATGAGCTGAAGAGCCCATCGTTTGTAAAAGAGCTCATTGTTGATTTATGAGCTAAACAACTCGATATCTATTTATGAGCTGAAGAGCTCATCGTTTAGCTTTAAGCTGCAAGTGAAATGCTTGACTATGATGTAACTTGTCATTTCTTACATGAGTTTATTGAAAAAATCTTTTCAAATGTTCTTCGTTCCAAGAGTAGGGTAAGACTTTTCCTTCTTCTGTTTGCAACTCATAGTTCCTAGGTCAGATTATCTATGAGATGATGTAAGGACCTTCCCAATTAGCTCCTAACTTTTCATGAGTGGGATCCTTTCTCGTAGGAAGAAGCTTTTTGAGTACCAATTCCCCGCCTTTGAGGCTTCTATGTCTAACCCTTTTGTTGTAGTATCTTGTTCTTATTTGGTAACTCATAATGTGTTGCAAAGCTTTGTCCCTTTTTCATCCAAGAGGTCGAGATTAAGCAGGAGTGACTCATTGTTGTGCTCTGGGTCTTAGAGCTCTACCTTGGGTGACTGAATACCGACCTCTATGGGTGCCACTGCCTCAGTTCCAAATGCTACAGCGAATGGTGTTTCCTGAGTTGTTGTCTTGGCTGTGGTTCTATAAGCCAACAACACCTCTAGGATGTACTCCACCCATTTTCTTTTTAAGGCTTCTAACTTAGTCTTTAGAGCCATTTTTATGGTTCAAATAGTCACTTCTGCTTGCCCGTTCGATTGAGGATGAGCTGCGGCAGAGAAGTAATTTTTTATTCCCAACTTGGCACAGAACTTCTTAAACTTGGAATTGTCAAACTGTCTCCCATTGTCTGAAATGATTGCCTTGGTATTTCAAACCTGTAGATTATGAATTTTCAGGTGAAGTTTTAAAATTTTTGTTCTGTAATTATTGCAAAGGGCTCTANCACTACATTCATGGGCATTGACATGGGTAGTAGTGTGTGCATGATATGAAATCAACCACATAGGTGGTTGATTGTCGGCTCTGAAAAGTCGTACCAAAGTCCAGCTGAGTCGCACAAAAAATTAAATGGATAAACGTGTCAGGGATAGCAAGAAGGGCTAGATTCTCCCTCGGGTGTAAGACCCGCTTACTTGGTTTATACAATTTTCGGCGGTGCAATTCCAAAAAAGTGTAATGTCAAGAACGGAGCTGCAGATGGGATGTCCTGAAAATTCGTTGATGGTTGGTGTCCCATTGGTGTAGTACCATAAATCATCTCCCCACAAAGACACAAGAAAATGAATTAATTAGTCATTGAGTATACATAACACTAATGACGGGGGCTTGGAATGCTCGGATACAGACGCATGACATTGCATGCGTTGTGGGAGCTCAGAATGGGGCTCGGTGTTGGTATTGCTTGCATGAGTTTCATCTCATGGCATGATTTGATTTATGACATTTGTTCGTAATAGACGTATTTGAATAAATGCATGAAATGATTGTTGCATGTGACATTTCATATGTATTTGGATTGAGAGGTATTCTCTATAGGAGTTACCCTATTGAGCGTTGACTCACCTTTTATGGGAACATTTTTCAGGTATCGCGCAGGCATCCACCGAAGGCGAGGCCATGGCCCCGCTTTGACAACAGAGCCAGTTTGTGGCTCTTATTTTGACTTTGCAGTCCCTTGTATATGTTTACTTTTGACCTTGTATAATTTTTGTAAACAAAAAATCTTCTTTTATATTAAAAGGGCATGTATATGAGACTCTTTTGAGACATTTATTCTTTTATGAATGAATGTACGTAGTGATGATGATTGTAGTCGTATTCAATACTATACAATTAAGTATGGATGAATGGACCCGATATGATCAATGTTGTACACGTTGTATTTTGGGTAGAGTTCTTCGTACAAAGAAGACTCTGCCCAAATTTTGTTAAATTATGAATTCTGGTAAATTGGGCATAACGGTGTGGTATCGAATTACACAGTATCAACAGGTATTTAGCGGATTGATGGGTGATCAACCGAATAATTACGGACACCCGAATTTTGGGGCGTCACTTGGATTGCCTCCATGGATGTTTTTGTAGTTGTAGTAAATTCTGCGATGAAATCTGTCAGAATCTGTCATTTGATTGCGATTCTGGATTTGTACGTAATATCAAACTCACTGAGCTCTATGATCCATTTGACCAGTCTTCCTGAAGATTCTGGTTTATGCAACACTTGCTTCATTGGCTGGTCTGTTGGGACCTCAATGGTGTGAGCTTAGAAATATAGTCTGAGCCTTTTTACTGCCGTAACCAGAGCTAGGAGTAGTTTTTCCATCTTTGGATATCTCTCCTCTGCCCACCTCAAAGCTCTACTATAGTAGTAAACTGGTTGCTGAGCTCTGTCTTGCTTTTTTACTAGCGCTGCACTGGTTGAAAATTTTGAAATAGCGAGGTAGAGGGTAAGCACTTCCCCCTCCAAAGGACTTACCAAAATTGGGGGTGAGCTCAGATAAATTTTAAGAGCTCTGAATGCTTCTTCGCATCGGGTATCCCATTGGAACGCCTTTTTTAAGGTTTGAAAGAAGGGTTGACACTTGTCAGTTGACTTGGAGACAAAGCAACTTAGGGCCGTTATCCTTCTTGTTAAGCATTGGACCCCCTTAGTGTTGAAAGGTGGTTACACATCCATAACTGCTTTGAATTTTTCTAGGTTTGTCTCAATTCCCCTACTATTGACTATGAAACCCAAGAACTTCCCAGCAGAGATCCCAAAAGCATATTTGGCGGGGTTGAGTTTCATTTGGCATTCCTTGAGGACCTAGAAATATTCTTCAAGGTGCCTAATGTGGATCTCGAATTTTAATGATTTTACCAGCATGTCATCGATGTATACCTTTATTGATTTTTTGATTTATTTTTTGAACATTCGATTTACCAAACGCTGGTAAGTAGCTTCAGTATTCTTTAGTCCAAAGGGTATGACCTGGTAGCAATATGTCCAATGTTCAGTTACGAAGGAGGTCTTCTCTTAGTCACTAGGATCCATTCTGATTTGGTTATATCCCAAAAAAGTGTTCATAAAGTTGAGGCGCTCATGCCCGGTTATGACATCCACAATTAGGTCAATCCGAGGTAAGGGAAAGCTATTCTTAGGGCAAGATCGGTTTAGATTAGTGAAGTCGATGTAGAGATGCCACTTGTCGTTGGACTTCTTTACGGGGACTAAGTTTGCTAGCCAGGTCGGATAATCTACCTCTCTGTTGGCTTTGGCGTGAAGAAGTTTGCTAACCTCCTTATTGATCACTTTTTGGCGTTCTGGGACCAGGTGTTCTAGCTTTTCATCAAGCCGAATAGGCTCCAACTCGTCTCTTATATCAAGTTCGTCCAGTTGGATATTCTTAACCTCTTTCTTTTTTTTATAGATGCCATATAGCATTTTCGTGCTACGCTGGTCTCTTTAAANTGCAGTCCCTTGTATATGTTTACTTTTGACCTTGTATAATTTTTGTAAACAAAAAATCTTCTTTTATATTAAAAGGGCATGTATATGAGACTCTTTTGAGACATTTATTCTTTTATGAATGAATGTACGTAGTGATGATGATTGTAGTCGTATTCAATACTATACAATTAAGTATGGATGAATGGACCCGATATGATCAATGTTGTACACGTTGTATTTTGGGTAGAGTTCTTCGTACAAAGAAGACTCTGCCCAAATTTTGTTAAATTATGAATTCTGGTAAATTGGGCATAACGGTGTGGTATCGAATTACACAGTATCAACAGGTATTTCGCGGATTGATGGGTGATCAACCGAATAATTACGGACACCCGAATTTTGGGGCGTCACTTGGATTGCCTCCATGGATGTTTTTGTAGTTGTAGTAAATTCTGCGATGAAATCTGTCAGAATCTGTCATTTGATTGCGATTCTGGATTTGTACGTAATATCAAACTCACTGAGCTCTATGATCCATTTGACCNTTAGGTCTGTATCTGAGAAAGTGATGTCCATGTTCAGCCGAGGTGTTTTGGACACAGTGTGTATTTTTAGCATCTTGTTAGTTCTGACATTGCGCATGTGAGCTTTTCTGGCTGAGTTGGACTCTCCGCCTCCAACGAATCCTCCGGATATCACTCTGATCTCTCCTAAAGGTTGTTGATGTTGCGTAAGGTTTTGCTACTGAGGTATTGTAGATGGATGAGTTCGGTTCTGATTGTCTTGTACCATAAAATGGCGCAGTTGTTCCCGTTGGATTAGGAATTCGATCTCCTTCTTCAATTGGATACAGTCGTCGGTGAGATGGTCGTGGTCTTTATGGTATTCGCAGTATTTCGTTGTGTCTCTTTTCGCGGGATCTACCTTCATTCAAGGTGGCCACCTCAGGAATTTTTCGTTTTAAATCTCGTAAAGGACCTGGGACACTGTGGTTGTTAGGGGAGTGTACTGCCGAGGTGCAAATTTTGGCTGCAGTTCCTACAGTGGTGGACCAAGGCGGTCTTTGACATCTCCTCTCCTTTTCGGAGAGCGATCCCTGTTTCTTTGTGGAGATTTATTTCTGCTTCTTTCCTTTCTGAGACTTCAGTCTCTCTTCTTCTCCTTCTCCTTGTGCATGGACTTGTTCCCTACCTTGGAAAGAAGTACTTCCTCACTGTTGATGTACTTCTCTGCCTTGGCGAGGACTTCTACCATACTGGCTTGCGAATTTTTTGAGATAGAGAACATCAAGTCTTTTGACTGGATTCCTAACCCTACAATAAAGGTAGTGATGACAAATTTCTCGTCTGGGACATCCACTTTCAAGGATCTGAGTTGAAATTTTGAACATACTCTACAGACTTTCATTGGGTCCTTGTTTCACAATCAAAAAATGATGACTCAATTTTCAATAAGTCCGAGCTCCTATGAAGTGTGATACAAAGGAGACGGATAGCTCCCTGAAGGATGAGATGAATGCTAGGGGCAACCTATTGAACTGTGTCAGGGCTGAGCCTTTCAAAGTGATGGCAAGGGCCCGACATCGTACTGGGTCTTAGTATTCATGTAGCTCCATTTGATTCTTGTAGGTGTTGAGGTGGTCCATAGAATCTTTTGTTCCATCGAAAGCCTCCATCTGGGGCATTTTTGAACTTAGGTTGGAATGGAAAGTGCAACATCTGTGTGGTAAATGGGGACTTAGTCTGTTGAATTAAGGCTTCCATAGTCACTGGAGTTTTGCTTTTAACTACCTCCTTCATGTGGTAAATGAGGACTCCTCTTGTTGAATGTTTTTGAAGCATTGTTCCCAATATTGTTCCTTTCTTTCCTGTTAGAACAGAGAAAATTTATTGTTACAAGTTTCCTTGCTTTGACTTTGTACTTCCTCATCATCTTCATTTCTACGAATTCGGTGATGAGCATTACGCACAGTTTGGTTATGCTCATCTCCCTATGTAATGTCCTTCAGGGGGTGGTTGTGTTGTCGTTCTCTCTAAGGGGGATTGTTTTGGGCTGGTTGAGCTCTTTGTAGATGCTGAAGGATATTTAGTAGCTCCTCATTCTATTGGAGGAGACATTGATTAGCTAGGCGAAGGGTTTCCAATTCATTGTTAGGTGTGGGATTCACTATGGAGAGATCGCCTTCAGGTGTAGGCAAGAAATTATGAGGATTTTCTTGTTGTCTCCTGGTTGTAGCTTCTTGTTGGTTCGGTAGTTGAGGAAGATTCGCTGGTACTCTCCTCATGTTGCGTGTAAAAACCATCAATTACTGAAGAAAATCAATATATCTTTTATCGGGAAACAATTGTTCCCATAGACAGCGCCAACTGATGATGTTCTTCACACAATTGAGCAATGTTGTGGATCTAAAGTGCACTGAATACTGGAATTTGGTTCAATCTGAGCTCCAAGACTCTTAGGAATAGGATTTTTTTGAATAATTTAGGGGGGGTACCACAGAGTGTTTATAGTGGTTCACCAATTCAAGAGCTCGGCTAATCCACTCTCAAGGGAGTCTCTTGCTCCTGAATATATAGTAATCAATTGCGTGTGGTTTACAGAGAGTACATTGCAAGGCTACAATGACTATATTCTTTCTTGATGGCTTTGCCTCTTATTTATAGATATTCTTAGGGTTTGCTTGATCTAGGGCAAGATACTCTCCCCTTAGCTGTAATAGTTCCCCATTATTGCGCAAAGAGACTTGCGCTAGTTAGGTGATTGACTCCAGAAAAATGGGGGACTTGGTGGAATCCAGCTGTCCTTTGAATAAACTTTTGTGAGGTATGGATACAGGAAATTGAGGTATGAAGTTGAGGTCCACAAGTAATATTGACGAGTTGAACTCCTGATCTAGATATAACAAAAGTTTGGGCCAATCGATAAAACAAAATGCCTCAAGTCAAGTTAAAAGGATCCAACTGAGTAACCCTGTGTTTGGTATGATGAAAAGAAGGGTGGATGAAAAATAGAGGAGAGAAAACGGAGGGGAATGAAATGTTTTCACTCGTTTGGTATGGAAGGAAAATATAGTGGAATAGAAAATGGGAAGGAAGCTTAATCCACTCTCCCTGCCATTTGTTTTCCTTCCGGTTTTGGATGAAAAGTGAAAGGACAAGAAAGGAATCTTGATTAAAGTTTAAGCTAAAGTACTATTATGCCCTCTTATCCATTCTTATTGTGCATAGTATTTTATGCCTATTTTACTTTTGATGACGTCAACCACTTGAAGCTCACCATTCTTTTTTAATGTTATGATTATTAAATTTAAATATTATTTTTAGTTTTGCTATCTTCATTTTTTTATCCAAGAAAATGTACCAATGTGTAAATTCTTTTTATATTTTTATTTTTAATTAATGCCATTTTGTCATTTTTTAATTAATAGTTACAAATCATTCAAAGCAAAATTAATTCCTTCAAAATTAATTCGTAACAAAAATAAGGGAATTAAAAGCTTTTTCAAATTAATTGGATTGAATTGTAATAAAAAAACTCACTTAATATATTTAAGGGTAGAATTGTAAATTGGACATATATGTTTTTCCGTTCCTTTCATTTTTCATCTAATACCAAACGAGAGAAAATATATTCTTACTATTTTCCATCTCTCCTGCCAAGCAAAAAAATAATAATAATAATAATTTACTTTCTTTCATAAATGAAAAGCTTATTCATTTCACTTTTCCTTCGTTCCGTTTTTTCATTCTTCGTACCAAATAGACCATAAGTATTAGTATCATTCGACCTAAATTGAACATAAAGCAATTTGATAAGCGAAACTCTCGAGCAATATGCGTGCACCTACCAGAGGCGTGGGGGATGTAATCAAAGTGATTTTAGAAGAGTTACCACCCAAGTTCCACAATTTAGAGGATAATAACTAGGTCTATCCGAGTAAAAAATAGCTAGACTATCGCTAATGACCAAAAATAGTTATAGACAATTGATAAAAAAAACTTCTTATTTAAAGGGACACATTATTAACATGTGACTAAAAAAATTAGAAAGATTCATGTCACACCCCCACCCCGGATCACATAGGGTGAGCAGCGGACCGGCCACCAAGGCCTTGACCAACTAACCTCGTGCATAATAAATGCAAAATATAGCGGAAGACAAATAATAAAGTGATTCATTTCACCGATCTAATGAATACTAGAGAAATAAACTAAACATCACCAACATCATTATTAAACTCATGTAAAACAATAACTAAACTATAAGGTTCACTACTCTAAAGTCTAAGCATGAGCAACATTAATCCCAAAAAAATAATTAAATATTTGTCTCAAAACTATATAAGACATTTATTCTTGAAGACCTACAATGAAATAAATCTTCAATTCTTCTAATTCTTTATTTATCCAGGGACTTACTCCTCCTCTTGATCCTCACCTGAAAAATGTTAAATGTTTGGGTGAGCATAAAGACCCGTGAATAGCAACCACCTCTAATGAGGTGTGAAAATAAATCTCACATTTTATATTCAAAAATAAACTTTGTTACCTACATAAGTACAACAAATTGTACCTCAATCCCTTTCACATAATCATGTAAACAAAATGATCTCATGATCATAAAATAACTTTATAAAAGAAAATATAGTTATAACCCAAACATCCACTCATTTTCACAAGTAACTTATAAACATTTATAACTCAAAAAACTAACACTCACACACACACACACATTTAGTTTCAAATACATTTGTCAAATCATGTTTGTTACCACTACTCTGGTAACTGCTCTTGTCTCTTGTCATCACTAGCCTGATGACTGGTCTCATCTCTTGTTATCACTAGCCTAATAACTGGTCCCTATGTGCATATTCTTATACCGACCACGCCGATATACAATCTCGTTATCATTTAGAACTGATAACCCAGTTCCCTTCTCATAAAATATGATTTCAACACACACACTAAAACTGTTGTTTTAGTCCCAACGCACACAAAATTTTTCTTTCATCATCAAAACACATTTGAGCAATGATATAGAATTATCTCATAAGTTTTTTCCAAACTTCACAAGTATAACAATTCACAACTGCAAAACATTTAATTGCAACCCCAAACATCAACATATATATATATATATATATATATATATATATAAATTCACATACACGCACCCACAGTTTAATATATAAAATTTTCCCAATAGAAGTAGTAAACTACTCACCTTCATTCTCAAAATCCAATTCAAAGCATTCTTTCCCAACCTCAATGCAATCACCACCTAATCCAAAATAACATACAACAATTAATCCCTATTCCTAATTTCGTCATTTCGCGATTCTATATTTAATTTTTACTCCTCCCACCAANTTCTTTCCCAACCTCAATGCAATCACCACCTAATCCAAAATAACATACAACAATTAATCCCTATTCCTAACTTCGTCATTTCGCGATTCTATATTTAATTTTTACTCCTCTCACCCATTGATATGTATTTAATATATCTTGTATATATAAATATTCTTTATAATATGAGGTAATAGGGTATGGAAGCATTCTGGGCTGTTTAGAAAAAAGTTTCTAAAGTTTTGGGATCAAATCATAATTTCCTTGAAAAAGGAATTTTTTGTTTTCGAGCTTGCCATAAATTTTTCAGAATTCTGTTCTTGCAACTTACCAAGTAAAAAGGTACTTAAAATTAAATTTAGAAGAATAAAGAGGTCAAAATAAAGCTCCTTGAAACTAAAGGGGAACTTTCTATATTTGTTTGGATTTGGCCTTCTTCTTCCAGCGGCCGAAGCTGAACCAGTATACTTTCTTCCCTGTTTTTTTTTATTCTTCCCAACACATTAATTGAACTCAATCAATTCCAAACAACTATAAACTTAAAGATCAACCTATTAACTTCAATAATCAATAAGATACCATGAGACCTATATATATATACACCAATANTTTATTCTTCCCAACACATTAATTGAACTCAATCAATTCCAAACAACTATAAACTTGAAGATCAACCTAATAACTTCAATAATCAATAAGATACCATGAGACCTATATATATATATACACTAACATTATAAACCCTACACCCATTAATTGAATAAGAATATAAAACTCATAAGAAAAATCATCAATCTATACCTTGGATGGATTGAAATCCCTTTCCTTCTTTTTCCTCCTTCTCTCTCTCTCTCTCTCTATATATATATATATATAACTCTTCCTACCTTTCTTTCTTTCTCCTTATTTTTTTTTTTCTTGCCCTATTTTGACTACCTACATATATACGTATAGAAAATAAAAGAAACCCTAGAAGTCCTCAAATTCATTAAATACATTAACATCCTTTTTTTAAAAAAATATTACAAATTAACCTAAAAACTAATATTATATATATTTTAAATTTGGATATTACAATTCAAACACAAAATTTGAGAAGATTTGACTGAAATATAACCATCCTATTCCAACCAAAATTCTAAATCTTAAAGAGACGAGTTATACTTTTATAAATACAAATAACCTTAAGTCTAAAATAAAAATTATTTTTTTGCTCATTACTTGCTTGTTTTAATATAGAACCATNAAACACAAAATTTGAGAAGATTTGACTGAAATATAACCATCCTATTCCAACCAAAATTCTAAATCTTAAAGATACGAGATATACTTTTATAAATACAAATAACCTTAAGTCTAAAATAAAAATTTTTTTTTTGTTCATTACTTGCTTGTTTTACTATAGAACCCTTATTGACTTAAACATCGTAATGTCTTCGACCGATCAAAGATCAAAGACCAATCTGTGAGTTTGTTGGCCTTGTAAGAGGAGGTGCACCCAATTATTTTGTGACATCGTTCAATTCTCAGATCAATCACCACTAATTTCATCATTATTGGAGTACAAAATTTTAAGAGAAAACTGAACACTAAAATAAATAGAAACTAATAACAAAACAATAAATCAGTTGGTGCCCTGATCATATTGTAGTTTCCACCATGGATGTCAAAACCATGGGATTGCTATACTGGCTAGCTCAGACAATCATTCAACATTGATGTCCAAAACTTTGGAAGTGTTGGTAGCTTTTGGTATGCTTATATACAGCACTCCATCTTTAACCTCAGCCTTAATTTTCTCGAACTGAATATTCTCAGGCAAAGCAATTCTGCAGCTGTACCTGCCATAGCTCTTAGCAGACCACTCCTCCTCATCCTCTCCCTCATTCTGACTGTTCTTCTTGGGAACTTTTTCTCCTTTCACCACCAACATTTTGTCTTCAATGTATACCTTCACATCCTCTTTGGTCATACCAGGCATGTCAAACCTCATGTTGTACTCTCCCTCACTTTCCTTTATCTCCCATGGTGTCCTTCCCCTGCTGTACCCACCACTCTCGCTTGATGGCTGCGACGGCCAGCCGCCACTGTACGCTACAGGGTCCTCCATTATCCTCTCCATTGTATCCATCATTTGCTGCACTGTCCTTGCAGTGGGAAACCTATCCCACAATCCTGCACACACACACACACACACACACAAAAATTATGGAAGTACTATTGGGTAATCTTTGTCAAACTTTTGCCAATTGGGTATTAAAATGAGAGGAAAAACTAGGCTAATTTAGGCATTACAGCAAAATTATTACAAAATAAGGCTAAAATTAGACATCTAGTCATGTAACATCACAGCCAAAAACCAGATTAGAACTCGATCTTATAAAATTATGACAAATTCTGATGGATTATAATCTTAAAATATTAGAATCCACTTTAATATTTTAAATTTGGGTTAATTATAAAATGTACCCTTCAAATTTGGATCAATTTGCAATCAACACCCTTTAGTTTGAATTTCAATAAATTACAAACTTAAAATTTGTACAACTCAAATTGTTATTTTAGACAATCAAAAATAATAGAAATTAAGTAACAAAATTTATTGAAAAGAGAAAATTAGTTGATGTCAAAAAATTCTTCATTCTTCTTACCAAGATAAAATGATGTGAAACATGATCTTATCTCTTCGTAAAATTTAACCCAAACTAAACGGTAACCAACTTGTATTTCATAGAAACTTTTAAGACGATTAATTAAACTCAGTACCCTAATGGTTCCCTAGGCTTACCGATGGGAGCAATTTGGGCTACTCTTCTCTTGGGTTGTTGGGGTTGATGCTTGTTTGCTCTTTGCAACTGGTCAAGGTTGTCTCTGCCATCTCCGGCCACGGCTTTGATGATCTTTCTGTCGCATTTCCTGCCAGAAATTTGGGTCGACAAGTGTGGAAATTTCGCAGATAAATTGTTGGAATTGGATATTACAGACGAGATTCTTTGTGCTGCAATGGGGTGTGAGAGGAGAAGATTTGAAAGACAGCAAGACATTTTTTTTCCTTGTTGATTTGCCCTCTAGAACCAGAAGATGAAGCTAGTTGTAAACTGTGAGCTACGAAGTATTGGGTTGGATGAATCTCTGGTATATAAAGAATGGTTGGACATTTCTGGAAAGAAATAAGTAGTTGTAGTTGGAAGTCCTGGACAGTGGAAGACATTGTTGGAATGTGTCTAGACATTTCCAGAAGCGCCACCCCCCGCGTCTCTCTGTCTTTCTTATGCAAGGTTAAGGTTTTTCCTCACACAGAGAGAAACGTCGTCGTTTTCGTAAATATATATTAGTTCCACGAGCTTGTTTAGATGACAGAGTTGAAATGGATGAATATCTAAAAAAAAAAAAATATATCATTTTCTATTCGATTCAAACCCACTCAACTTTCATTAGGATAGAATATAAATTGGTATATCCAGTCTTTTTCCTTGTTTGGGTAGATTATACAAACCCACTCAACTTTCATTAGGATAAAATATAAATTAGTATATCCAGTATTTTTCCTTGTTTGGATAAATTATACATTTTTGTGAGCTCATGAATAAGAATAATGTAATTTATTTTCATTAACTATTATACTATTATCCTATCCAATCCACCATGCTNCCTTGCAGTGGGAAACCTATCCCACAATCCTGCACACACACACACACACACACACACACACACANACTATTATCCTATCCAATCCACCATGCTTATAAATTAGTATCCAAACAAAAAAAATACAATTTCACATCTATTATTTTAACAACTCATTCAAATATAAAATTAATATTTTTAAATATATTGTAGCCATTCAAGTTAATAACATAAAATATTTAAAAAATTAAACAAGTACCATATATTATCCAATAAGATAATAACCAAGTAGCATAACCTAGCCAAAGTTAAGTTTTCATATTTAGAAAAAAACTNAAAATTATGGAAGTACTATTGGGTAATCTTTGTCAAACTTTTGCCAATTGGGTATTAAAATGAGAGGAAAAACTAGGCTAATTTAGGCATTACAGCAAAATTATTACAAAATAAGGCTAAAATTAGACATCTAGTCATGTAACATCACAGCCAAAAACCAGATTAGAACTCGATCTTATAAAATTATGACAAATTATGATGGATTATAATCTTAAAATATTAGAATCCACTTTAATATTTTAAATTTGGGTTAATTATAAAATGTTCNTAGACAGATTTTTTCATGCACCACAGGGTTAAGAAACTTATGGGAGGAAAATAATTTTAAAAAAAAAATCTGAAATTTCATGATGTCATATAATATTACACACAGATTTCCTGAAATTTGTACACACGTAAAACTTACATTTATTGAAATNTAACATCACAGCCAAAAACCAGATTAGAACTCGATCTTATAAAATTATGACAAATTCTGATGGATTATAATCTTAAAATATTAGAATCCACTTTAATATTTTAAATTTGGGTTAATTATAAAATGTTCCCTTCAAATTTGGATCAATTTGCAATCAACACCCTTTAGTTTGAATTTCAATAAATTACAAACTTAAAATTTGTACAACTCAAATTGTTATTTTAGACAATCAAAAATAATAGAAATTAAGTAACAAAATTTATTGAAAAGAGAAAATTAGTTGATGTCAAAAAATTCTTCATTCTTCTTACCAAGATAAAATGATGTGAAACATGATCTTATCTCTTCGTAAAATTTAACCCAAACTAAACGGTAACCAACTTGTATTTCATAGAAACTTTTAAGACGATTAATTAAACTCAGTACCCTAATGGTTCCCTAGTCTTACCGATGGGAGCAGTTTGGGCTACTCTTCTCTTGGGTTGTTGGGGTTGATGCTTGTTTGCTCTTTGCAACTGGTCAAGGTTGTCTCTGCCATCTCCGGCCACGGCTTTGATGATCTTTCTGTCGCATTTCCTGCCAGAAATTTGGGTCGACAAGTGTGGAAATTTCGCAGATAAATTGTTGGAATTGGA
>CAUOFW020005969.1:259019-281170 GCA_963454935.2 Ilex paraguariensis
AAAAAAAAAAGAACGATAATATTATCACAAATGAATTTTTATTATGACATGAACTAATTTTTGAGTTTTGTTTTGAAAAATAATTTTTTCGATGTTGTTGCATAAAAATTAAATTTAATAAGTTCGTTACAAATAAAACTTTATTATTATAATTAGTAAGTTTGGTTTAATTCGTGGAGATTCCTGCGGTATGCTTTTGGCAACTTTGGTGGAGGTGGAGGTGGAGGTGGAGATCAGGTTATGGCTCACGTGGTTCTTAGGGAGTTCGATCTTCGTTTTTGCTGGTTCAAACAGGTTGGGCGCAAAAGAGGGTGTCCAAAGACTAGAGGCAGCTCAACAGTAGAAATAACAAAATTTGGGCTTTAGACTCCATTTTTATGGAAGGCCCCAAAATTTTAAATATCTTAAATAGTTAATTTAAAAAAATTAAATTCATAAATATTTTAAGCCTTATAAAAAGACATCATAAAAACACAAACCCAATCAAAAACAATTTAAATTCAATCATTTAGGCCCATAATTCAACCAAAACATTAAAAATCCCAAAAAATAAAAATTAAAAAAATTAATGGTGAAAAAAAAATTATTAACTCAAAAATCAAATTCATTACTTACAAATCATTCCCTCTCCCTCTCCCTCTCCCTCTCTCTCTATAGTAACATAACAAGCCAAGTTGGCCAATACCCAACAAAAATGATCAACAATGTCACAAAAACATTAATTGGATTAGCGATACTATAAATTGACAAAGAGATAATAACAAAATTAGAATATAAAATTTTAATTAGTACTTTTTCATTTCAAATGGCAATAAAACTGAATTTATACTAAATATAGAAGACATCATTTAAAGATATTGTTTTAAACTTCAAATTGCCTTGAACCACCCTAGCCAGAGACTATCATGATAGGTCTTTACATCTGAGATCGTGAGATTCTTGATCATACTTGTTACTTTTTTCTAGAACGAACTTAATTAACCTAGTATAGCGGTCAACTACTGAGTCTTGATGTAAACTCTAAAATTCGAATCTCTAACCTCAGGGTGAAAAGTTTGGCCAGTACAAACTATTTAAAAAAAAATTAGATTCAATTTGTAAATGTTCTCCACGCAACAAAGACCACTTTGAACTGAGCAAAAAATTGATCAAGGTACTTGGACTTGACTTTGGTACTGATAAAAAAAATTTGGTACTATATTTCTAAAATTTACTATTTTAAATGATATTTTTATAATTTTTGTGAGTTATTTTATAATTATTTTTGTGTGTTTTTATCACTATTTTGATAACTATTTTTACCACTAAAAATTAACACTTTTATGGGTAATTTATCATATTTGTAGGTATTTTTATTAATATTGTTGGTATTTTTATTATTATTGTTATAACTATTTTTATCACTTTTTTGGGTACTACAATAGTAATAAAAACACCCACAATAAATAAAAATATCCAAAAATGTGATAAATAAAGTGATAGTACTTATTTTGTATTTTTGTATCATAAACAACTCCAAGGTAGTTTATTAATTATTTCCTTAACCACAAAGTGTGCTACTTTTATGTCTACATAGTCGGCTGTTGGCACAAGCTCAGGCCAGGGTTTTTGGGAGGAAATTAGCAGCACTGCACATGCAACCATGTTTGGATCATCAATATGGCGATTGGATTGGTTTTAAAAAATTCCTTCAAATCCAACTTAAGAGATTTTTAGGTGGGATTAAATTATAAATCTTATTAAATTCTATGTTTAACAAGTGATATAAATATATTAGTTATTGTTTGTACCTGAAGGTATAGAGTAATAAAAAATAATAAATAATAAACATATTTGTATTCATATCCAAAATTAAATCACAAACATAGAAAATAGATAAATAAATTTAAGCATTGATTGTAGTGGAGTGAGAGGTGGTGGGCAGCGATGGCGGGAGTGATGGTGGCGACAAATGTTGTGGTGGTAGTGACGGTGGTGGTGGTGGCGGTTGCGATGGTGGTGGCAACAACGGTTGCGGTGGTGGTGCTGGCAATGGAGATGGTGGTGGCGACGGTGACAACAGCGGCAGTGGTGATGATGACGGTGGTGGCGACGGTGGTGGCGACGGCTACGACTGTAACTCCGCTCCCTACATGCTTATCTTTATATAACACGTAATCATTTCTTTTCGAAAATGCTAATATTGTAAAATCCGGGTAAATATGTGAAATCGTTTATAGTAGAATTTGTATCAACTATGTTTGATGTAAAAATGTATGTTATATAAGTTTTGGTTGATTTTGGAAGGATTTGAAATGGATTGAAAATAAAAAAATTGGTGAAATAGACAATTCTGGACAAAACCTACTGGTAGAACAACAAAAACCTACCGATAGATTACAGGTAGAACTTGTTCAACAGGTAAAACCTATCAGTATATTACAGGTAGAACTTTTCCAGTGAACAAACCTATCGGTAGGTTCATAAAATCTACCGTTAGCTTTTCCAAAAATTTGAAATTTTAAGAATGCATTGTTATGCTTTTGGGCTATGTGTTCTTTGGTTCCAAGGGTATAAATGGGCATCAAATGAGCATAAATTGTAGCATGTTGGACCTCGGATGGGTCAATCGATTTAAAACCTTCATGAATAGCGGTTTAGAGGAATAAAATAGTAATCTTAGTGTTTCGAATGTAAATATACTTTAGAATAAAGATAAATCATAAAATTAAATATTTGTAGGTTAAAATAACATTAAAAATGAATCCGGAACGTCTAAAAACCTTAGGGTAGTCATAGAGATCAAATTAGAGATATTTAGGGACAAAACCTTAATTTATGAGAAAAATGTAATTTTTGGGCCCTATGAACAGTAAAATTCGGGATTTAGCTAGCTTTAAAACATCATTTCCATCCCATTTTCTTTCATTCTTTCA
The DNA here is from genome assembly GCA_963454935.2 of Ilex paraguariensis. Lineage (NCBI taxonomy): Eukaryota > Viridiplantae > Streptophyta > Magnoliopsida > Aquifoliales > Aquifoliaceae > Ilex > Ilex paraguariensis. The sequence goes on from CAUOFW020005969.1 coordinate 261,935, forward strand.
CTCCACTTTCACCCCAAACCATTTAGAACCCTAGGAGAAGGTAAAGGAAGAAAGAAAAGGGAAGAATGAAGTCTCTAGAACTTGGGATTTGCTTATAACTTTTGGTTCAAGGTAGAGGTTTCTTCTCACTCTTGTTCATTGAGGTTAGAGTTTACATATATGTATTTTTTTTTCACTCTAAATCATATATATATGCTATGAAATCCTTATTCCTTGATATCTTTGCAAAGATTTCCATGTTTTGAAAGAAGCTACAGTGGAATAGCTATCAAATTTCTTTTTCTTGCCTTAGAACCCTAGTTTTCAAGAAAATTAAATTTTTTCTTGATTTTACCTTTGACATTGATTTCAAAACTTTAGTGCTTTGTATTAAACAATAAAATGGTATTGTTAATGATCTCTTGCTTATTTTCTTAAATTTTTCTATGGAACTACTACATGTGAAATTTGGGGATTTTGAAAATTGCTTGTTATTTGAGAAATTGTTGGTAATTGTATCTCTTGTGGATGTTTGGATGACCATGGGTGATCGTTGACCGGGTATCGTAGAGTGGGTAGATGCGTTTCCTACTCCATGCGGTTTTGAATTTTTCCTACCACTCAGAGTGGTTGGTGCCTTGTGAGAACCAAACCACTATTCGCTCACTGGTACCGAGGGTGAGGGTTAGTATATTATTCCTAGGTTGGATTCGTCACTGTCAATGTGTTGGTATACGTCATTCCTAAATATTGGATATCCTTGCGAGGATTGAGTGTATGTGTGTGGGCCAGGATATTCTCGATGTGTTTATTCATGCGATGTCATACATAATACTTAAGATACATGTACATAGATACAAGTTATGGTTTGATATACATTGTTAAGAATGGTACAAATTGTGGGTAGTGTTTGTTGTTATGGAAATGTCTTATTGTTGGGAATTGGTTTTATCTCTTCTTTTAAATTTGTTGACATTGCTTAAACTTGAGATCTGATAAACTATCACTGTTTCCTTTCAAAAGTTATATATGATATTTGTGAAATGAGATCGACTCGTTTTGTATATTTTCAAAACCTTATCCAAGTTTGGGAGGATTTTCTTACAAAGTTGAGTGCTCACCCCCTATAAACAATGTTTATTTTCAAATTTCGATTTAGAGGAAGAGTTCAGAGTTGACAAGCAGGTAAATTGGGAAGCTCAAGTGAATGGACATGTAGATACGGAGGGGGATGTCTAAAATTGCCATTTTTTTGTACTAGACTTGGAGTTTCATTTTGAGATAATGCTTATGTTGAAACTTTCCTTATTTCACTGCGAGATACTAGTTTGGGCATATTCTTTTGGGCGTAACTATCATTGTTTAACATATTCTTTTGGATGTAACGACCATAGTTTGGCATATTTTTTTGGATAATGTTGTATATATTAAGGACGATAAATGAAAATATCTTTATTTATGAATCTCATTAGTTGCTCTCGTGATGTGAATGATTTTTAGATTGTAAGACCGTCTAAGGTGGATTTTAGGGCGTTACAACAGCGATGATGGTAACGGTGGTGGCGGCGACGGTGATGGCGGTGGCAGTAGTGGTGGTGGTGGTGGAGCAGTTTCAAACACTATTTTTTAAAAAGTATTTATGAAAAATAATTCCTAAAAATACTTTTAAAAAGTCACTTCAAACACACCCTTAGGACCCTATTTTTCCTATAAATTTTAGAGTATTAATATTAGCTGTTAGATTAGCTTTAAAGTAAAATTTAAAGTGATTTGAACCGCGAAAATCAAAAATCATTTTATTTATCTTTTGAAATTAAAATTGTAATCAACTATATTATATAGATATGTGAGATCCATGAATTTATGTAAAATCATATTACTCAATTTACTAAAATATTCATTATTAAATAAATATACATTTGTGTATTGATAAGACTGTTTACTATTTCTTGAAGCTCGATCTCTTCCCCGGATGAATCATATAGCCAAGAGAAACCATGAACCAAAATAGAATAGCTTGCCCCATCCATGAGTAAATATTTCATAGTAGCCTCATCAAGTAATGCCTTTTGATTTCACCTGTTTCAACATGTGCTTTATAAATTGCTTTATTTTGATAGAATGTTAGAAAATGAGTTCTTATTCTATAGATGTAGTATTCATGTCTGTTCGAAATGTGATTCATAATATTCATTCTTATCGGAATGGGAATAAGAAACAAGAGATACTTTTTCTCGAAAAATGGACAAATGGAAGTTCAACTCCTAAAAAAGCACTTCAAAGAATAAATTTTGGGTAAAGTAATCTTTTTGTCTTCAAATCCAATCTTTCACTTTTAAAAACGTCCCCCATGGTATTCATCAAACCCTCGTAGCATTATTTTCTTTTATAAATCCCGAGTTTCAAATTTTGAACTAAACATAAATTCAGAAGTTACATTGAACTTTTTTTACAAAACTCACTCTTTTAATCTTATCCAAACCCACTCTTTGTGCTAGGAATAATAGTTCTAGATACGATTTGGTTGGTCTAATATAAAACCGACCAGAATTAATAGACTTGAATTTAAATTTAATGGATTACTAACATGGAGGCATACAGAGAGCTGGTGTAAAGCATTGCACAGGCAATTGAATGAAAAGTTTTTTGTAATCTTAAATCTCAGCACCAAAAAGCCTATGCCATGTGAAAACAACACTGACCTACTGAGTGCCTTTATGTTTGGTAAGCATCTCACAATCATAAAGAATCGACACATATTGTAAACCCTAACCAATTTTTTTATCGAACCTTTTACTTTTTTTTTCTTCACGTGGGAGTTAGAATTAATTTTCATTTACCTGCTTCTGTCTAGGTGAGAAGGAAAAAAACGTCTTTTTTGGTTAAAATTAATTATTCGTCGTTAAAATTATCGAATTTAATGATTATATATGAAATTTATGAAAAACATCATTAAATTTCAGATGTACTAGCTCCAAAAAAACCTCCATGCCTGCGTAAGGTGGTAGTGGGGATGACTTAAAGATTTTAGAGTTGATAATTATCATAAGCACTTGATTTAACAAGGTATTTAAACCAATTTATTTAAGAACTGATCATATTTTTTAAATGAATTCATAAGTAGGAAAAACAATTTTACTTCCTCAAAAACATTTCTGCAACAAAAACTAGTAATTTTTTTTTTTTTGACATCCATCACCGCCACTGTCATCCCACCACTAATATATTTGCCACTGCCAACACTATCATCACCACCACGACCATCGTCTTTGCACCACCATTGTCCCAACATTAATGTTCAAATAATATAATTAGAATAGTGATGAGACATCTTAAAAGGCGTGTAAATTAGTTAAGTTGGACTAATTAATAGGTCAACTTACACTCAACCCGAGTTATAATATCTTTAGCAGAAGAGTGATTGTTTGCCATCTAGATGCAAGAGAGATCATTATCTCTAGTCAGCAGACTAATCACCTTAAAATCTGCAGGAAATCCGTTGCCCAAAAAAGTGAAAAACATAGACTTGTTTTCTAAGTCCTCTTGTGTCTTAAACGTCCCTTTTTCTCCTCTGGCACTATAAACACATGGCTTGCTTAAGTATCTAACATTTGTTTTCGTGTTATATTTTCATTGGACTAAGATGATTATGTGAATAATATCTGCTACGAGGATTAGAGAAAAGAAGCCAAAGTCCCTATCATGATTACATCAGTGATCTTGCTTGGTTCACTGAGCTTGGCTCTAACTAAGAGTTTATCCCAAATCTCCAACGTTGAAAATATTGATTGAAACTCTCAAGTAACTAATAAATTATGGTTGAACAAATGTTTGGCCAATTGAAATCAAGGCTCTTAATTTTTGACATCACACGTTAACACAACACGAATCGAATACAAAATTAATGGGTCGGACACAAAATTAAACGAGTTAATGGGTTAAAACGGGTCAACACGCTTAAACACGAAAAAAGACATGTCAAGTTCATGTAAAAATCAGGTCAACCCGATTTTGACCTGATTAACCTGTATATTTTAAACGGGTTGACATGATTTTATACCCAATCCATTGTTGACCCGTTTATAGCAGCATAATTTGCCTATTATATATAACTGATGTGATCTTAACATTATTATTTATTAGTTTTTTCTTCTACTATGGTAATTGACAATATAGTTCTTCAAATTATTATGACAATATACTAATAGTTCTTGCTTTAATTTTTAGGTTAAAACTTTAATGTATTTTAGTTAATTTCATTGATGAGATGTAACATGTTATTTGTAAAAAAATTATTTAAAATTTGGATGAATGATTAAATAATGTATTTAATGACAATGAATCGGTCTGCAAACAGATGATATGTGTTAAACAGATCTATGTTATGTGTGCTGAATAGGTTAAACAGATCGTATTTTGTGTGCTAACCAAAAAACGACATATTTATTAAACGTGCCAAATAAGTGAGATTCAGGTAATATGTTTAATGGTCAGGTCATGTTAGTGTTTACACATCTCAACACAATTATTAAACATGTCAAGTTTGGGTGTTGGGATTGTCGACACAAATTCGAAATCAATTTGACACGAAATAACCTAACCCGACATGTTTGACACCCGTAATTGAAATGGCCTTGGAATTCGGTTCAAAATGCATTTGAGATTATGAATTTAACGATATAATAAATCTATAAATGAGTAAGCTACGCTTTGACGTCGCAACTAGTAGGCGAAAGGGTTCTAGTTGCGAAAGGGTTTACCATAATCGATGTTCTTATCAAGCATGAACGACCTTGCTTCTTGCACTAGAGGATTGACTGTGATACCATCTGCACGAGCTGCTTTCCTGATTTTAGCACTCATTGATAAAATATGTATCACTTATCTCAGCAAAGAATAAAAAAACAAAAGAAGATAAGCTTAAGGGAGCGAAGATAGCTCACTTATATCATAAAAAAATTCGAAGGAAAAATCACTAAGGATTTGAATGAGATCTAAATGGGGACGAGATGAAAAGTTTGTTTCAAGACCTAGCTTTAAGCACATTACGACAATATACAAGAGGTTTAGAGGAAAATTCATGACTGGTGTGAACGGAAAGATATGCTCATGATATAATCCAAGAAAGAGTTATCTCACTCACTCACTCCTTCGTTCTTTCAAATTCAATACTCACTAATTAATTGAAACTTATATAAAAAGAATTCCACAAAAGAAAAGTGGCAATCGAGAGGGAAATTACGTACTACAACTAGTTGCTTACCCTCATACGTAGCCTTGCACCAAAATCTGAGAATGGTATGAATTTTCTAATTTTCCTATCATTGTCACTTTCATTACCTGCCCTCGTCCCCCAACACACACATCGGAAATTAAAAAACACTACCAACCCCAAAGGTAGAGCTTTGTTGCCTCTGAACACTACGTGCATGGGAGTACTGTTGGTAACATCTTTCACAAGCCTTTCGCTAGTAGTTATATATAAGGGCTATATCAGTCCATCATTCATAATAACCACAATCAAAGTCTAAGAGTGTCTCAAGATTTGTCTTGTGTGGCTTATCCTCTATAAGGTGAAAATGAAGATTCAAGTTGAAGTTCTCTCTAGAGAAACCATCAAACCATCTTCTCCAACCCCTTCCCCCCTTCGAAACTACCCTCTCTCTTTTCTTGATCAAATATCCCCTCCAATCTACATGCCTATGATCTTTTTCTATGAATCGAGCTTCAACACCAATTTGAGCAATGATGACAAATCTGATCGGCTTAAGATATCCTTATCCGAGACTTTAACACGCTTCTATCCCCTTGCAGGAAGACTTGTAGACAACATCTCCATAGACTGCAACGACGAGGGGATTGTGTACTCGGAAGCCAGAGTCAAGTGCCAACTCGTTCAAGTAATCCAAGGCCTAGCTCCTGATGAACTCAACAAATTTCTACCTTGTGAACTCGATGATGTCGATGAAACTGTACTAGCCGTCCAAGTCAACTTCTTCGATTGTGGTGGAATGGCTATTGGAGTTTGCACTTCTCACAAAATTGCTGATGCCTTGTCGATTGCTTTGTTAATCACTGGTTGGGCTGCGACTTCGCGTGGCGATAGTAACATATTGTGTCCACAATTCGAGTCAGCCAAGCTGTTTCCACCTAGAAATATTTCGGGGTTTAAACCAACCGTGGGGATAACTAAGGAGAAGATTGTCGTAAAGAGGTTTGTGTTCAATAACTCCATTGTAGCTGCTCTTAGAGAAAAATACACTGACTTTAATGATTTACGTCCAACACGCATTGAGGCATTATCTGCTTTCATTTGGGATCGATTCAGAGCACTGACTGAAATAGAATCAAGTCCTAAAAAAATGTACAGTGTGCTTCATGCGGTGAACCTACGTACGAGGATGGATCCTCCATTGCCGGAACATTCTTTTGGTAATCTTTACCGAATAGCCATAGCAACACCATCAATGGACACCAGAGATGAGAGTTGTGACCTTGTGAAGCAGATGAGAGAGGCAATAAAGAACATAGATGGGGATTACGTAACAAAGCTCCGAGAAGGCGACGAACACTTGAACTTGCTCAAAGAGAATGCTCAAAGGTTCGAAAAAGGAGAGATGGTTTCATTTAGCTTCACTAGTTTGTGCAGGTTCCGACTGTATGATGTAGATTTTGGGTGGGGGAGACCTGTGAAGGTGGGCTCAACTAGGCTGACTTTCAAGAACTTAGTCACTTTCATGGACACCAGAGAAGGTGATGGAATAGAAGCATGGCTAAATTTGGAGGAGGGAGATATGGTAAAATTTGAAGTTGACGAGGAGTTGCTTGCACATATTTCTCCAACCTCTGGATGATGAAAGTGTATAGTCATAGGGCGATCACATCGCTTGATGAAGTGTGTATAAAGTGTTTAGTAAGTGTGAGATCTAGACTTTTATTGAACAACTTATTTGGAAATAAAGCGGACCTAACCCAAAGCATACAATTGTACGTTAAGGGTCCGGAGAATTAGATATAGTTGTCAGATAAATGACCTACTCATGTATGCCCAAAGTGGCTTCCAGTGTAAACAACAATGTACTTTATCCTTTGTGATAGTTTGATATATTAGTGATTTAAAAGTAGTCTATAGGGGGTGTCAGGTTTGCCTGTCAGAGAAAAAAGGATGCCTTCTTTTGTATCTTTGTATTCAGCATTTAATATCCAATTTAGAGCGATTCAGTCAAGGACTCACATGGTAACTCATAAGACTAATAACTTCTATGTCCTATTTAGGGGAATGTTCAAATGGTGCATACACTACCACAATTACCTTAGAGACTCATTCATTGCAATCCAACACTGACACAGCTCACACTTACACAACTTTTCCTTTCATCTAAAGTATCTATACTCTGTTTCCCAACTACACCCATTCAGAAATTCAATAAACTGCTACTCGAGTAATTACAAGTGAAACAACAAAGTTCCAAAAAAGATTCCTGTGAATAAAGATTGCGTTGCAGTGCATTAACTGATCTGTGCGAGTAACTTGACCCTAGCTAAAAGGGATACATCATTCAAGAGTGACATCGGTAAAAGATTCAATCACATCTTCTGTTATTAGTCCAAATGCACACGACATATGCTACAAAAAAGAGTAGACATCATATATATACAAAAAAAAACTAACAAGAAACTACAGATCTCTATATCGTACTCTCATAGAAACAGCAGTGGAGCACAAATGCATGCCGGGCTCCTTGTTGATAACTTCTTCTTTCTGCTCATTTTGTAGGTACAATTAAAAAGCATCCGTGTGAGCACTTTGTGTTGGACCAAAATAGTTACACAAAATAGTTTCTTAAGTGTAAAAATTGAAGTTTTGGTTAACTTTGAGCCTAAATAAAAATGGTGTTGGGATTTAACTCGATTTAAATATACTAACAAACACACACAATCGAAGAACAAATCAATAATATAAAGCAATAAGAAACAAGAAAGAACAAGACACAGATTTTACATGGTTCGACAATTTGCCTACGTCCACCAAGCCTTCGCTCCATGGACTAAGCCTCAGAAAATTTTCCATTAAAAACCACACAACATTACTTCGGGTCGAGTCATCGTCCGGATCACATATACAAACTAGACTCCATAAAAAAAAAACCAACAAATGGGACCCGTTTGCTGTTTCGAATAAACTTTTGTGGGTTCATATTCTACTCCATGAGAAGTATAATGTAATATATTCACTTGCTCAAATCGAGTAAAAAATAAATGAGAAAATAGGTTCCAAAGTAACTCTCTTGAAATGTGAAAATAGAGGTTGTGTAATGTGAAATTTGACACCAATCCCACATTGGTTGAGAAAGAAATTTTACATAGGCATATATAGGTCAAGTTTACTCTATGGGATTGAGTCCCAAGGGGTGCCACATTTTAATGTGCGGAGCGAACGCCTATATGCCTTCAGTTCAACCACACATGGGCGCGCGCTGCCTGATCGGGTGAGCTCTATCTTTTTAAAGAAAATTCATTTAACTAATTGGGCGTGAGTTTCTTAATCCGAAATTTAATTTTCGATATCTGTTGGATCGCAATGATCATAGAGAACAGTTACACAAGTGTTGTCTTTTGGCTACAAGTGATTGCTAGGTTGCATCCGTTCAGATAGTCACTGTCTGAATCAGTCACCATTCTCTCTATAAATAATCTAGTCACATAATCATTTTACATCCAATACATTGTTAGTCATTTAAGACAGTTGCAGTCTGCATTGGAGAGTACACAACACAATATCTGGTTCGCTAAACGAGTAGATTGAAGTGCTACTTCTACTCGTATAAAGATCATTGTATCTTGGAAGACAGACGCTTGATATTCCACAAGCACTATGTGCGGGGGCAAAATTTGACTTAAGGACATAGTGTCAAACACTAGCCATGATCTATTTAAGTTCAATAACAGTTCTTGTTCAGCAAACGGATTTTTATTTATTTTGTTTAAACAAGCAGTTACGTGTAACTGTTTTGATAAGACTGTTGTAACTATTTCGTTAATTCTTCTGTAACTGTTTCTGTATTCCATGTAATTGTTTCATACTTGATTGTTACTGTTTTGTTATATATTACATGTTTCAAATCAAAATTTTCAATAAGTAATTTTACTATATTTGAAATACCACAAACAATAATCTTAAGACAGACTTCCGAATTTGTATAGTTGCTTATTGTGTTTTTGATACTTGTTTTAATGTTTTATACTATTCTAAAATATTATAAATTATTAAAACTTGTTTTTTTATTAGCTGTGATATTTTGAAGAGACTTGAAAAATTTTGTGAAAAAATTGCATGTTTTGTTTATGTGTTTAATTTAAATGGTTACATCAAACAATGACTTTGTTCATACATATGATTTAAACAATTACAACAAACTGTTATAGTTACACCAAACAATGACTTTGTTTATGCGTATAATTTAAACAGTTATACCAAACAGTGACACCATATAATAACATTGAAGTGGTAACTTCAAACAGTAACATAGATTGTCTCTGTTTTAGTAACGTGTTTTGAAAAGTGTTGGTGTTTTTTTAATTTTGAATATTTTGTAATCTTTGTTTATTAGAAATGGCTACAAATGATAATAATGTTCCTACTACTACAAATCATGTTGTACATTTGGTGCCTATTTTTGTACCTACTCATGTGTCTTATGGGGAGAAGCCCAAAAAATTCAATGGAAATGATTTCAAGAGATGGCAACAAAAAATATTGTTTTATCTCACTACGTTGAATCTTGTAAAGTTTCTTCATAGGGATGCTCCTATTTGTAGTGAGAATGAGACCAACTGCCAAATTATTGTTGCGGTAGATACATAAAAGCATTCTGATTGTCTATGTAAAAACTATAGCCTCAATGGATTAGATAACAAATTATATAATGTGTATAATCCAATCAAGATGGCTACAGAGTTGTGGGAATCTTTGGATAAAAAATACAAGACGGAGGATACCGGAATGAAAAAATTCGTTGTACACAGAGTCATTGACTACAAAATGGTGGATTCCAAGACTATCATAAGTCAAGTTCAAGATCTTCAAGTGATCCTACATGAGATTCATATCGAAGGGATGGTGCTTAGTGAATCTTTTTAAGTGTCTGCAATTATTGAGAAATTACCACCAAATTGGAAGAACTTCAAAAATTATTTGAAGCACAAAAGCAAAGAAATGAAACTTGAAGACTTGATTGTGAGATTGAGGATTGAGGATTGAGGAGGACAATAAAGTCTCCGAAAAGAAAATTGATAATCATTCTATGGAGTCAAAGGCATATGTGATTGAAGAGGGACATAAAACCAACAAATAAAAGAAGTATGTTGGCCAACAAGGGGCTAAGGGTGGTGATTTCAAAAGGTTCAAAGACAACTGCTTTATGTGCAATAAACCGGGGCATCATGCAAATGACTGTCGAAGTCGTAAAGCACAAGAGAAAGGTTGTCCAAGCCAATATAACCGAAGTAGAAAAACTTTCTGAAAATATATCTAACATGAGTTTATCTGTTGTAGTATCCGAAGTGAACTTGGTGAAAAATACCAAGGAATGGTGGGTGGACACCGGGGCCACTAGACACATATGTTCAGATAAAAAGATGTTCTCTTCATATGAAGCAATTAATGATGGAGTACAACTATTCATGAGAAATTCTTATACTTCCAAAGTTAAAGAGAAAGGAAATGTTAAATTGAAGATGACTTCTAGAAAAAAAAACTTATGCTCAATGATGTATTACATGCTTCAGAAATTTGAAAGAATCTTGTATCTACATCATTGTTGACTAAAAAAAGTTTTAGATTGGTTTTTGAGTCTGACAAATTTGTACTCGCCAAGAGTAGAATTTATGTAGGCAACGGTTATATGAGCGATTGACTCTTTAAGATGAATGTAATGAAAATTGTATCTGATTTTAATAATAAGAACACATCTTCTGCTTATATTCTTGAGTCTTCCAATGAATGATATGGTAGATTAGGACATGTTAATTTTGATACTTTGCGCAAATTAATGAATTTAGAATTATTGCCTAAATTCAATATTTATGCAAATTATAAATGTAAAACATGTGTTGAATCAAAATTAACTAGAACATCATTTCATAATATTGAGAGAAGTACTGAACCTCTAGAGTTAATTCATATTGATACATGTGATTTGAAATATATTCAAAATATAGGTGGAAAGAAGTATACGTGTATTGATGATTGGACAAGATATTGTTATGTATATTTACTAAGGAGTAAAAATGAAATATTGAAAAAATTTATGTATTATAAGAATGAGGTTGAGAATCAACTTGACAAAAAAATCAAGGCAATAAGAAGTGATCGAGATGGTGAATATGATGCACCTTTCGAGAGGTTCTGTTAAGAACGTGGTATTAGTCACCAAACTTCCGTACCTTATACAATTGCTGAACGTAAAAATAGAACATTTAAAGAGATAATGAATGTCATGTTGATTAGTTCAGGATTACCTCAGAACTTGTGGGAGAAGCTTTGTTTTTAGCAAACTATATTTTAAATAAACTACCCCACAAGAAGTTAGACAAAACCTCTTATGAGTTATGGAAAAGTTGGAGTCCTTCCTACTAATATTTAAAAGTGTGAGGGTATTTGACTAGATGATGGTTCCTATTTTCAAAATGATTAAAATAAGAACTAAGACTATTGATTGTACATTTATTGGTTATGCAATAAATAGCAGTGCATATCTTTTTCTCATGCATAAATCTGATATTCCTGATATACATGTCAATACAATCATTGAGTCAAGAAATGCATCATTCTTTAAAAATGTTTTTCCTAGTAAAAATGTATGTGATGAGAGTTCTTTTAAAAAAACTCATGATACTGCGACTAATAATATAGACCATGAGTCTATAGATAAAAAAATGTAGAGGCTCTTAGACGCAATAAGAGGGCAAGGACTTCCAAGTTCTCTGGTCCAGATTTTCTAACATATTTGTTAGAAAATAAGCCTTAAAACTTCAATGACGTGATGTCCACTCCTGAAGCACCTATGTGGAAAGAAGTTGTAAATAGTAAAATTGATTCCATCATGTAAAATCACACCGAGAGTTGGTAGATCTTCCTCCAAGGAATAAACCATTAGCGTGTAAATGGATTTACAAGAGGAAAATGAAAGCTGATGAATCAATTGATAAGTACAAGGTTATACTTGTAGCTAAATGTTACAAACAAAAGAAAGGTTTTGATTACTTTGATATATATTCTCCTGTCAAAGAATATTATATATTTGTATGCTCATAGTTATTGCAACGTTGCATAATCTTAAGATACACCAAATGATTTTGTTTATACAAATAACGTTGCATAAACTTTCCTAAATTATGACTTAAATGAGAAAATTTATATAGACCAACCCGAAGGATTTGTTTCTCCAGGACAATAGAAGAAGGTGTGTAGACTTGTTAAATCACTTTATGGTTTAAAACAAGCACCAAAACAATGACATGAGAAATTTGATAAGGTAATGATGTCAAATGATTTCACAATTAATGAATGTGATAAATGTGTCTATGTCAAAGACACAAATAGTGGATATGTCATTGTTTGTCTATATGTGGATGATATACTTCTTTTAGATAGTAATAATAATATTATTTCAGCTACCAAGAAAATGTTGTCCAGTAAGTTTGACATGAAGGATTTGGGTATTGCAGATGTTGTACTAGGAATTAAAATTTCTAGAACATCTGGTGGACTTATATTATCTCAATCATATTATATTGAGAAAATACTTGAAAAGTTCGACAAAAATGAAAGCAGTATTACTAGAACATCAGTTGATATAATCTTCATTTGTCTAAAAATACTGACTAAAGCATATCACAATTGGAATACTCTAGTATCATTGACAGTCTATTGTATGTCATGAACTGCACTAGACCGAATATAGTATACTTAGTTAGTAAATTGAGTAGATATACGAGTAATTTGGGAGTAGTTAGAAGACAATTATCAGGGTTCTTAGATACTTAAGATATACCCTGAATTTTGGATTGCACTGTATAAGATATCCAATTATATGTGAATGGTATAGTGATTCAAACTGGATATTTGATATGAAAAAAATACAAAATTCACAAGTGGTTATATTTTTACACTTGGTGGTGCAACTGTATTTTGAAAATTCTCTAAGCAAACATGTATTGTCAGATCCACAATGAAATCTGAATTTATTGCTTTAGATAAAGAAAGGGAGGAAGTTGAGTGGTTTTGTCAATTTCTAGAGGATATTCCAATATGGCTTAAACTTGTGTCAGTAATTTGTATACATTGTGATAACTAATATGCAATTGGTAGAGCACAAAGTGACATGTAAAATTGTAAGTCTAGACATATACGTCGTAGACATAATACCGTTAGGCAATTATTCTCAGTTACACAAAACTGTTTATTCAGTGCAAAAACTAAAGTTTTGATCGAGTTTGAGCTTAAATTAAAGTGAGACCCGTTCATTGTTTCGAATAAACTATTTTTGGTTCATATTCTACTCCATGAGGAGTATAATATAGTATATTCACTTGTTCAAATCAAGTAAGAAATGAGTGAGAAAATAAATGTAATAAATTTTTAGATTACCCACTAACGTTTTCCTTCATCGGAATTTCATCAAAAACATTCAAGTGCCACCAACTAAGGGTCTATTTGGTTTAGTTTTTGAAAACAGTTTTTGTTCTCAAAACTCTAAAAACAAGGAAAAGTTATTTGGTTTGGGTTTCTGCTTCTCCCATTTTTGAAAAAAAGAGGGATGTAAAGAATAAAAAATAAGAAACAAATTGTGCTTGTTGTGGGTGTTTTGGAGACAAAAGAAAGAAAAAAAAGAAATACGGAGAACACCTCTCTCTTTAATGAGGTCTCCCCTTCAAAACTCCTTAGTAGCAAAACGGATTCTAATATAAAAAGGGTCTCTTTTTTTGCCTTCCTCTCTCTTTTATTATCCTCTCTGTCCCTGAATTTCTCTCTCTCCACTCCAGCGAAAACTAGACGAAACACACACACACACACACACACACACAATTTGTCTTCTCCGACGATCTCTGGCATCTTCTCAAGATCTAAGTTCAAGATCTTCTTCTCCGAAATTTATTTTTATTTTTTTGCATCTGCATTCAAATCTGCTTCAGATATGGCTTTGGACACACACACACATACACACACACAAGCGGCTTGAGATCTGTGTTTGATCTAGTTCAGTCAGCGATCAAACATAGATCTAATCTAATTTTTTATCTGTGTTTTGTATATTTTGTATATTGATTTTATTTTTTATGAAGAAAATTCTCTCTTTTAGTCTTCCATTCTTTCCAAAATCAAAGAAATGCGTTCGATATTTCTTCCCCAATTATGATAATTATCTCCACTTATTACTATTTTCTCTTCCTTCAGTTCAATCACACCTTTATATTGCAACTATGATCCAACCCTTTATTGCTTGATTCTAGAATATTTTTATCGAGAAAATTCTTATGATTCTCAGAAAAGATCACAACCAATTTTAGTATCAATAATACAAGATTTCTTCAAAATTACGATATGTCAGATAGGAGAGAGAATGAGATTCGAAGTTAAGGGCCTAAAAGGGTGAAAAACCCAGAATCCATTTGATTAATTTTTATTTCTCATATTTTTTTATTAATTTTTGAATTACTGTCAAAACAGATTTTACTGTTTTTCATTATGTGAAATTATTTTTTGAAATCATTTAACCAAATAAGTTCTTCGTATCAAAAATCAAAAATACTTGAATTCTCCTCAAAAACTATTTTCGGATACTATTTTTTGAGATGTAAACCAAATAGACCCTTTGTTTTTACACTTAGAAGAATTTGGCAAAGAAAAAGAAAGTCTAGATAGGTTTTAAAGGAGCAAAATTCGATGGAGGCTTTTACACTTAGAAACATTTTGAAGAAGAAAAAAGAAGGCTAAGAGGAACTCAAGGTGGAGGATTCAGTGGGTCTTATTGCTCTTCCTCACTTAAAGTAAGTAATTAGCATTCTCTTGGATTTTCATAATTTCATAAGAATGAACTAGATTCAAGTATGCTATTGTATTTTCATAATTCTATGAGGATGAACTAGATTCAAGCATGTAAATGATTTTATTGTAGAGTAGTGTTCAAGAACTTTAAGTTTCTAGCAAGCAAGGGCGGAGGGAAGCATGGGTCAGGGTGTGCAAGTGCCCCCCCTCAAAAAAAAAATTTATTAGTAGGTATATATATTATATATTTGTATAATATATTATTTGTGTCTATCCAAAACCCAAGATAAAAATGTTAGACCCACATTATTTACCCAAAAGAATTAAAAAATTAAGTCCATGTAAAACAAAAAAAAAATTAAGCCCACCACTATCTACCCAAACTTATTAAAAAATCAAATATTTGACCTATCACAATTCACTCAAACCAATTAAAAAAATAAAACTTTTAGCCCAACATTAAAAACAAAATTTTGGCCCATCATTTTGGCCCACTTGACAGACATCAATAACATCTCTCTCTGTCTCATTCACTCTCAGCTGCTCAAAAGAAACAGAGTAAAGTTCCTTCCTCAGTTGCAAAGTTTTTTTGTCGTTCATTGCACAGTTGCACCGACACAAGGCCACCACCGACAAAACACAAAAGTAAATATATACTCTCTCTCTCTCTCTCTCTCTCAATCAACACACACACATGGCACACACGTGCACACAACACACACACAAAATAAATTAGTTTTTTATTTTTAAAATTTTGAATTAATTAGTCTTGGTAATTTTCTAATTTTTTTTGCATTTTAATTTTTAACCCTAATTTATATTTTTGTGCATTTTTCCCTTATTTGAATTTTTTATGCATTTTTTCCTAATTTTTTTTGTGCATTTTTCCATAATTATTTTCTTGATTTGGTATAGCCCGGATTAGTAATTGGGGATGCCTTGAAGACCTTGATTTGGCGGTAATTGATTCGACTTTTTTGGTAACTCTCAACCTGAACCTATTTTTAATACTTTGAATGATATTGCTTGGATTTATTAAAATTATTAATTGGATACTTTTATGTATTTGTACTTGTATTTGCTTCCTAATACAATATATTCTTTAGAATGGTAGCGATAAAATTGACAAAATAATTTGTTTAATTAATTGTAAAAGTAGATGTATAAACTCATTTTCTTGAATAAGTTTTTTGAAACAGTCATGGAGAAGTACTTCAAGAGAAATTCTGAATCAGAGTTATCACCTCCTCCAAACTGAGGTGGTGATTCTTCAAAGAAAAGTCATATAGATATTAATTTGGAGGATCTTCCATCAGATCCTGGACTACGGCCTCGAATTATGGATTACATCCTAATGATCAAGACCAAATTCGTAGAGCTTATCTATAAAAGGGTCCTTGTCAACCCCGCGACCATAAGTTTTCACAAAAAAAAATTGGTGTTAAACTACGACGGTTTAACAAAGTTTGATTTTCTCAGTTTGGTAACTGGCTTGAGTATAGTGTAGCAAATGATGTAGCATTTTGCTTGTGTTGTTATCTTTTTTAATCAGATATGGGAGAATAATCGAGTGGCAAAACCTTTGTTAGCTCGGGCTTTTCAAATTGGAAGAGAATAAAGAAGTTTCAATTGCATGTTGGAGGCGTTAATAGTTCTCATAACCAAGCTTGGAGAAAATGTCAAGATTTATTAAATCCAAAGCGAAGTATTGAAATTATTTTCTTCAAACAGTCAGACCAAGCTCAAAGTGAGTACAAAACCCGGTTGAATGCATCCATTGAATGTATTCGATTTCTTCTAAGGCAAGCGCTTGTATTTCGTTGTCACAATGAATCTGAGAATTCAAGTAATCAAGGAAACTTCCTTGAGCTTCTTAGATTTCTTACTGATCGCAATGAAGATATTAAAGTTGTTGTGTTGAAAAATGCTCCTGAGAATCTCAAGTTGACTTCGCCTGAAATTCAAAAATATATTGTAAATGAAGCTTCTGTTGAAATGTGTAATGCTATTGTGACCTGCCTTGGTGATGTACTTTTTTCTATTCTTATTGATGAATCACATGACATATCAACAAAATAGCAAATGGTTGTTGTGCTGCAATTTATGGACAGAAAGGACATGTAATTGAACACCATTTAAGTTTTGAACATGTTACTAATATTAGTGCTCTCTCACTTAAGGTAGCTATAGAAGATTTATTTGCTAGACATGGGTTGAGTTTGTCAAGATTGTGCGGGCAAGGTTACAGTGGGGCTAGTAATATGCGATGTGAGTTTAATGGTCTCAAGACACTTATAATGAAGGAGAATGAATATTCATATTATGTTCATTTTTTTCACATCAATTACAATTAGCTCTTGTGGCCATTGCAAAAAATCATATTCAAATCGCGACTCTTTTCAACTTGATTGCTAATATTGTGAATGTTGTGGGAGCCTCATATAAACGGCAATATATTCTTAGGGAGAAAAAAGCGAGTAGAGTTATTGAATTACTTGCTAATGAGGGGCTTTCAAGTGGGCAAGGCCTAAATCAGGATACTAATCTTACACGTGCTTGTGATACACGTTGAGATTCACATTATTATTCTTTGATCAGCTTGATTGATATGTTCTCATTATTGATTGATGTGCTTGATATGGTTTTAGAAGATGGTATAAATGCAGAACAAAGAGAGGAGACAAATGTTCTTTTATACTTGTTACAATCTTTTGAGTTTGTATTCAATCTTCATTTGATGAGAAGCATATTGGGAATCACAAATGAGTCGTCGCAAGCATTACAAAGGAAAGATCAAGGTATCGTGAATGTCATGACATTAGTTCAAATATCCAAGCAACGACTTCAAATGATGAGGAAAATTGGTTGGAGTTATTTTCTTGATGATGTCACATCTTTTGTGAAAAATATGAGATAGTTGTTCAAGAGATGGACGATATCTTTAAAGCTCGAGGGAGGTCAAGACGTATTTAAGAAAAGACAAATTTGCATCACTATCAAGTTGAGTTATTTTATACTGTCACAGATATGCAACTTCAAGAGCTAAATAGTCGTTTTACCGCATCAAACACTAATTTACTTCTTTGTGTGGCATGTTTGAGTCCTTTTGATTCCTTCTTAGCTTTTGACAATGAGAAATTGGTTTGTCTTGCCCAATTTTATCCAAAAGAATTTTCTTCACCAGAGTTCATTATACTTTCTGATCAGCTGGATAGTCATATTATTGATATGCACTCTAGTATTGAGTTTTCAAATTTGTTAGGCATTGGAGATCTTGCTCAAAAAATAGTTGAGACAAAAAAGACGTGGTATAACCATTGGTCTACTTACTTGTGACATTGGTATTAATCTTGTCAGTTGCGACTGCCACAGTAGAGAGAGCATTTTCGACTATGAAGATTATGAAGAATCGATTGAGTAATCGAATGAGCGATCAATGGATGACAAATAATTTGATTGTATAGATAGCGAACGACATTTTCGATTGCATTGATAATGATGTTATCATGCAAAGCTTTCAAAATACGAAATCACTTCGTGGTCAATTATAAAAGACTATAGTTAGTCTCATTTTTTGTAAAAGGATCTAATTAGAACCTTATTTTGCAGATTTTTTTTTTGTTTTTGTACCATGTGTATCAATTTTTGGCTATTTTGTCAGTGAAATTTTAGGTATTATATATGATTTAAAAATTTATTTGTCTTTAACATTAATCCTTAAAAAGACAAATTTTTAAACTTATAGTTAGTGCCCCCACACATATAAATTCCTGACTCCACCCCTGCTAGCAAGCACGCATTAACGGAGACTCCACTAACCAGAATGCACTAGTGGAGGCTCCGCTAACTATTTTTCCTTGCCACTAGTTCATGTAAATTAAATATATATATATATTTATTTATTTATTTATTTATTCCTGCAGTTATACTCAGGTATATATTATCGAGACTTACACTCTATCTGCCGTACTCCAGATTGTTCACCTTTAATCACCGAAATTAGAATTAACATTCACGTAAAATTAACATACACATTCCTAATATTAAAATGGCTATCAAGCATGCTCGGGTCTCATATTGTATGTATGTCTCTCACTCAAATCCTCCTTTTATAGATAGATGTGGCATAGTAAATTTTTGGGTTTGACGCCTTGAGATCCATGGCTAGTGGATAAGATAGTTGTGGCATGGAAACTTTTTGGGTTTGG
>CAUOFW020005969.1:282104-300503 GCA_963454935.2 Ilex paraguariensis
AAGAACTTGAGCTTTGATCTTGAATCTACCATTAAATCTCTTATTTTTTTTCCTTCCTTTCTTCCTCTCTAATGCTCTCTAAGGTTCCAAGAGGTGTGGGGTGAGAGTGGAGTGAAAGAAATGAGGACAAATGGGATGAAAATAGGGTTTAAAACACCTCAGTCCCGAAATTCACTGTTTACAGCCTGTTTTGGTTTTCTCCAAAATTATGGTTTTGCCACTAAGAGTCTTCAATTTGATCCATATGACTTTATCCTAAGGTTTTTCGATGTTCCGGATTTATTTTTAATGTTATTTTAAACTAAAAATATTTATTTTTATGATTTATCTCAAAACCAAAGTCAACGTATACTCGAAACTCTAAAGTTTCTATTTTACCTATTCAAACTAGCTATTAATGAAGTTTTGTGTTGTTTGCAAATAAAAGGTGATAAAGGGTGCTTCTTAAAGCCTTTTATACTTATTTGAAGCCTAAATGTACTCATTATTCTTATATTTTGATTTAGGATGCAAATGAAGACGTTAAATGCAAAATGAAGCTAATTGGACTATTTTGATATCGCTTCGTTATCTGAGCATAACTCTCTCATCCGAGCTCCGATTGAGATGATTCAAGATGATATGGAATGATAAGAAAGAGCTCTAAAACTTTCATGTTTTGCGTTTTGAGAGATATTGACTGCATAAAGGTCTAAATCGGGCTTGAAGTTGCAGTCAGTGCACTGTTTAAGCTAATTGGGCTGTTTTGACATCACTTCATTATCTGGGAATAACTCTCTCATCCGAGCTCCGATTGAGATGATTCAAGATGCTATGAAATTCTAAGAAAGATCTCTACAACTTTCATGTTTTGATTTTTGAGAGATATTGACTGCATCAAGGTCAAAATCGCACTTGAAGTTACAGTTAGTGCACTGTTCACGTCCTGTTTCATCCCTTCTCCTTTTCCAATCTATTCCTAAGCCAACCAAATTCATCCCAAACCTCTCCAACACATATTTCTACACCAAACCTATTTAATACAAGTTCTAAATCTTAAAATTTCATATTTTCACTTATTAAAACCAAATTTCAACTATTATTTCCACTAACATTTTAAATCTCTATTTTTCTAATCTACCAAATTCAAACACACATCACTACACATATCCACATTTTTATCACAATTATTTATTATATATCTATATGCATATATAAAAGAAAATGAGGGGTGTTACACACACTAAGCTGGATGAATTATAGACCAATCTTGATTAGTTAAGGTCAAGGGCAGAGCCAGAATTTCTTTGTCATGGAGGCAAATTAAAACTTAGTAATGACATAAAATAAAAATGCTAACATTATTTTGTTTCTAATATTAATTTTTTTTACTAACGAATTTATCCATGACTTATTTAACAATTAATTTGTTTATTTTGACTCACACTTAAAATTTCAACATTGGGTTTTTTAAAAAAATAACTTACAAGGACCATAAATATTCAAAATAATCATAGCAAATTTAATAGGAAAAATTAAATCTAGCACACAAGCCTATTAAAACAAACCTAGATATAGCAATAATTTATTCTAAGAGAAGCAAATTGTTTAAGTTGAATCAACCGAGCTACATTAATCTAAAATATAACTCATAACATGTAATCTCAAAATATAACAGTATAATTTTGAATATAACAGATTAATTAAAACAATCTTTAAAATTAATTTAAAGATCAAGTGATGGGTGATCAATTTGGTTGTGAAAAATAAGCATCCAGTGTTAGATTTGTTGGTCACAAGTTATTTGTCGAACACGACAAAAGTAATAAATAGGTCCAGTGTTAAGACATCTAATATGACTAGTTGGTGCACACGTGCGCTGCACGTGGACCATTTCGAGCATCAAATATTACTCATTGTTGATGTTAAAAATCATGAACTCCAATAAATCATACAGATTTGTCGTGTCTTTGTCAGTTTTTGTAGACAAGTTTTTGAACTCTCTTGCTAGTTAGATGTCGGTTATAAGTTAGGTGGTATACATTATTTAGTATTCACGAAAAATAATTAAGCAGATAGTTAATAACCAAGAATTAGAATCAATAGTTCACCAATAAACTCATGATTTGGATAGTTTCAACAAAACCAAAAGGAGAATTATCACATGTTGATTTAGGTAATTCAAAAACTCCTCATCTTTAAGTTTGAACATTTCCAATTTGCTCTTGGACCCCTTCTTGATGCGTTCTTGACGCATCCTTTTTATCTTGAAAACCTTACTCTGGCTTTCAACTTCTTTGAGGAGATATCCTGGCCTCCATTTGAGCGTTTGTGCTTGTCATCATCTTCTCCAACTATTGCGTGGGTGATAACTATTGTTGTTGCACTCTTGTCACAAAATCAATCAAACATTCTTTCTTTTTTGCCATGGCATAACAGACTTAAAATAACCTAATAATTTAAAAGAGAAATCATGCAAATCAACTTAAGCAAAGTGTTTTTTTAATTGAATTTAGTTGTCTATAATCCAAGTTTGTTGTCACTCCAAACTGCTTTAGTGGTTAGCAATAGCAAAATAAGAATTGTACCCAAAGAGAAGTTTAGTGTTGTTTTGTTAACATTTATATATATTAAAAATTTTGTAAAATTTCATCATTACCCACACAATACAATACAAAAATAACTCTTGACCTATGGCAAGCTTTTAGCCTAATAAAATTCAATGTCTTCTGTTAATTAAGATTAACGAAAAATTAATAGTTCATTATAGGAAAAGAGAAGTTATATAGAGAACCTCTTTAATAGTTTATAATAGCAAAATTAAAGGAAAAAGGAAGTCATGGAGAGAATCTCTCTCTTAAAAGACAAATAAATAGCTAATTAGACATCTTAATTGATGTCTCATTCATAAAATTTCTCATATTGGCCAATTGGTTGAGTTTCTTGATGTCTAAAACTTATGAATGTATCCTGGGAGACTCGATCGATTTGGCCGAGTTTCCTATGTTACAAATAAATCGAGACAATATCTTCATCTTTGTTTTCTACTCTCTTCCATTCGTAATTATATGATTTTCTCATCAAATTCTATTTGATTTTAAATAACTTGTATTCATTTCAATAAATAATTCTCTCATCAAAGCACAAAGTTTACTTTATAAAAGTACTACAATCACTAACATCCAAATTCACAAACTTTCTACATAAAAATTCAAATTCGCTTGCCTAAATAGACCTAATACTACAATTATGTCTTTTTTGGGAAGGTAATATAACAATTATCTCATTAAGCGGAGAATATAAGAATCGATGTTCAATTTTATTGAGTTGAGAACCTAGAAATCAACTTCCAAGTTTATGGCAAGGTCTTATATTTTTTCAGCAACTAAATAGAAGTATTGTTAACAGAAAAATGAAAGCTAAATTATCTACTTGTGCAAGTAGAAAGGTAAGAAATTTTTTTGAAATGACAAATACATAATGCATAGTTTAGTTTGAGGCATTAACCACTTTACCTTAAGATTATGGTTTGAAAATCTAGTCAAGTTACACCTAGTTCGAAATATTTAGATCTGCACCGAAATAAAACCCAACATTTGGTCATGCATTCAAAATTTGTAGGGAAAAAAATCAAGAATCAATTGTGAGAAGGAAAAATATTACCATTAGTTTGTAAACAAAATATATATCTAATACGGTACAGACACTAGGATATGACAAAGTTCATAAATATAAGACGGATGTATGTCAAAGATACAACTAATTAAAATAATATAATATATTTTTAGACAATAATAAAATTATAATATATTAAAAATAAAGCATATTTTATAATAATACTAATAATAAGATCTAGCCAATATTATTTTTTTGATTAAAATTAAAATAGATCAAAATAAACATCCATAATTTTCACCTAACATCATTACATACATTAAGATTCATACTACATAAATTACATAACCAAAAACACACAAAACACACACAAACACACCCCAAGCTACAATCATTTATAAAAAAAACATTGGTCGTGTTCGACTAAACTCATTATTCAGGACACTTCTAACTGTGCCGGACACATGTCTGGTTGAATCCAGCACTGCCATGATACCTTCGAGAAGTATACATGCTTTCTAGCCTGCAACTAATCCACAATTTTGATTTGTTGTTATTATGTGATGTGTCTCACCAGTTAATGGGATTGTAACGCCCCAAAAACTGAGGGCCCTTTGTCACCCCGTACTGTAGTGACAAATTACCGTTTTGTCTTTTTCCCAAAAAAGTTTAAATTTTCTTGGATTTTACATTATTCCCCCTTAAAAGAATTTCGTCCCCGAAATTCAAACACACATGCACATTCAACCACATGCATATGCTACAAGTATATCATACTTGTAATTCCAAAAATATACCTTGGGTTACCGACTAATCCATCGGTGCACTTAGATTGGTGAGTAGCCTCTATAAGAGATACTGTATTGAGCGTGGCTCACCCTATACGGAAAAATATTTCAGATGCGGNGATTGGTGAGTAGCCTCTATAGGAGATACTCTATTGAGCGTGGCTCACCCTATACGAAAAAATATTTCAGATGCAANCAAAAATATACCTTGGGTTACCGACTAATCCATCGGTGCACTTAGATTGGTGAGTAGCCTCTATAAGAGATACTGTATTGAGCGTGGCTCACCCTATACGGAAAAATATTTCAGATGCGGGTTATGCGTTGGCAAATGACTCACAATTGGGGCCCCATGGTTAAAAAAAAGTCGACTTGTGGCTTTTAAATCCATTTTGTGTAAAACTAGAACTGTAATTCACTNTGGGGCCCCATGGTTAAAAAAAAGTCGACTTGTGGCTTTTAAATCCATTTTGTGTAAAACTAGAATTGTAATTCACTTTTGGCATGTAATGTATGTAAAAGGATTGAAATTTGAACTTATATTAACTATGTTTAATGCATAAATTCATGATGTGGGAGTATGAATTGATGTATATTAGACATCGGATGGGTCATGTGATTAGATATTGTTATATGCANATGTTTAATGCATAAATTCATGATGTGGGAGTATGAATTGATGTATATTAGACATCAGATGGGTCATGTGATTAGATATTGTTATATGAATATGGATAAATAGACCCGGTGTGGTCAATGTTGTATATTAGACCTCGGATGGGTCATTTGATTGTATAGTGCACAGGTTGTGTTTTGGGTAGAGCTCTTCGTACAAAGGAGACTCTGCCCAAATTTCATTAAATTATGGATCTCGATAAATAAGGCATAATGGCGTNCCTCGGATGGGTCATGTGATTGTATAGTGCACAGGTTGTGTTTTGGGTAGAGCTCTCCGTACAACGGAGACTCTGCTCAAATTTTATTAAATTATGGATCTCGATAAATGAGGCATAATGGCATGATATCGAGCTACACGATATCCACAGATATTTCGCGGGTTGATGAGTGATCAATGGACCCCCGGATTTTGGGGTGTCACAGGGATATTGCAAGCTTCCATTACCCAAAAGTGGCGATCTGGATTATTTTTTTTATTGTATTCCTTGTGTGTCGTATAGAACATCTGGCCAAGGAAATAAAGAAAGATAATACATTCATAAACCTAATTGATGTAGACACTATATATACTTTTAAACACAAATCAATGTCGGCCCCTTTTAATTATATGCTCAAANGGCGATCTGGATTATTTTTTTTATTGTATTCCTTGTGTGTCGTATAGAACATCTGGCCAAGGAAATAAAGAAAGATAATACATTCATAAACCTAATTGATGTAGACACTATATATACTTTTAAACACAAATCAATGTCGACCCCTTTTAATTATTTGCTCAAAAGAAAAAAAACATAAAGATTTCAAAATTGTATGTAGTCCATAACTACCTATAGAAACTCATGTGGGCTCACCTGGAGACACAAAAAATGTTCAGTATACGCATTTTATGAACAAAAGTCATTGCTAAAGTTTGATTACACTAGGAACAAACCTGTCCCTTGAAGTTCTTTGAGTGCCAATTCTTTCGAGTGAGCTCTCCAAATAAAAGGATAGGTGTAAATTTGTAATTTATATAATTTTTAAGGANTAAAGTTTGATTACACTAGGAACAAACTTGTCCCTTGAAGTTCCTTGAGTGCCAATTCTTTCGAGTGAGCTCTCCAAATCAAAGGATAGATGTAAATTTGTAATTTATATAATTTTTAAGGATAAGAAAAAAGTTCCTCAATGGAGTAACTCGCATTAAAGATTTAATTGTGTAACTTTCACAAATTCAGTCTTTCTAATGTTATTGAGTCCTACCTAAACAAAATTGTCGAAGCCATCAGATTATAATTAGCACTAGAGAATGGTGAAATTGGACACTTGATTGTCTAAGTTTATATTTAAAATTATCCAAAATATACCAATGAGCAACAAGACTGAAATGTCATAGTAATAGCAACAAATATAAGAACCAGTAAGTGCCCTAGACCATTGCTTATTTCTATCAACCTGCTAAACTTGCGTCTGAGTAAACCTGTACAATAATATTANACAAGACTGAAATGTCATAGTAATAGCAACAAATATAAGAACCAGTAAGTGCCCTAAACCATTGCTTATTTCTATCAACCTGCTAAACTTGCGTCTGAGTAAACCTGTACAATAATATTAAAGAAATCGAACGAGGAGATTAATCAAAATTGGAATATAAACTATTAGCAAAGATATAAAGGGATAAAAAATTCTGCTACATATAAAAAGCAATTAGAGCTAAATATTAGTGAACCTCGAGTTAAGAACATGTCGAATGTCATTTAATAAAGAGTCAATGATTTCATATCCATCAGGAAGGTAATAAACTTTCTCTGTTCGAAGATTGTGTAAACATGGTGTCCTGTTTCAAGACTATGAGTGTATGCATGAGATTTCTGGCATCTTCCTTAGTAATACTTCCCACAGACCAAACACGCATAAAAATTCAAAAGAGAAAGAGAAATAGAATAAAACTTTTCAAAATAAAAATTCAAAACATACAACAAAAATCTATAAAAGTCAAATGCATCTGCAAATAAAAGCACATAAAGCCACTACCACCTCAAAAATAATGAGATGTGCTCAAAAAGAAATTTAGTAAGCTCATGCAACAGATTCTGCCTCTTGGAGTCATCAGTCATTGTATTCTCTTCTTCTCCTCTCTTTGTTTTCATTCTATTCACACATAGTCTAAAATTTTGGTGAGTTGAAAGTAATTGGAGGATCGATAAGATTGTGGACAGATGCCCACAAATTGATACAAAAAGAGCCAAAATTTTGAAATATAACAAAGCAGAGAAATGAGAGAATGGAAGACAAAGAAGATTATCGAGAAAAACACTTTTTGTATCAACTGAGAAAGATTTATTTATTGTGGGAGACAATGAGTTGTAAATGTTTTAGGGTTAATTTAAGAAAATTAAATATAATCAGTGTATTAATTTAAGGAAATTAAATATAATCAGATGATCATGCACTAGCATTACTTGTTGAACAATGCAGCTAATCAATTTGATGCTAAGGGAAGATCAAAAGACATAGTGGCTATGATTGACTTTATACCAATAGTTAAGGATAAAAACGAAATATAAATAATTTTCATGTATCCTCACTTTTTAAGTAGTATACAGATTAATTACATAGATTAGTTTAAGATTGATTAATAATCGATATGAACTCAAAGTGCCATAATACATGTGATATGAAATGACTCGAATTTTACATCTAGTTGTGAAGAGAAGAGAGGAAATTAGAGATCATACAAGAGTTATATGAGAAGTTAAAATTTTAATTTTAATTGTTTAATTTGTAAAACAATCCCAATTATTTTTTAAAATAAAACCCTACCTCAAATTATTTAAAAACTTTCAATGGAGACAAGTTCTAAATAATGTTAAATTTATCATAATTTCAAAGAAGCCCCAAAGTTTTTTGAAATGATAATGACCCCGTGCTGGATTCACCTCAGACACCACTCATATTCAAATTTATTTATTAATTTGTGTCTAATGAGCTATATTATATCAGGTTTGTGTCATGTATGAATCATGTATAACTAGTATATAAACGAATCATGTTGTATTTTTTTTTAATTGGTTTCACTTATATTCAATTCGTTTATTAATCGTATAGTGTCGGGTCTACTCGTTTATGAAACTAGTGATTTAAAGAAGATCTAAACCCTCTAATTTCGTATCGTGTTCGTGTCATGTTAACAAATCGTGTTATATTTTGATACTCCTAATTATATGTGATGTTTGAAATTTGTTTCTTATGCCTATTTTACCCCCCAATGCCCTTGCAAATGTGGAACATATATTGGGGCAACAATGCTACTACATCCACCACATCTTTTGTCGAATGCCTTATCCTAAATAAATATGAATTATTAAACTAGTATAATATATTCCACAAACTTTTACTAATCAATTAAAAAATTATTAATGTGTCTCATCATTTGCAATTTGAAATTTGATAAAATATTTTGGTATCTTTTACCAAATTTTTTATCCTAAATCAATATGAATAATTTGGACAAGTATATTCCACAAACTCTTACTAACTATTCAAAAATTATTATTGTGTCACATAGATCATATAGAGTTTAAAATTTGATTAATTTTTTTTTTTTTGGTGAACACAATACTACTCATGTTGGGAGGATGGTAATTAGGGTCACAATTTGGGTGGATTGAAGTGTCAACCATAACCAAACTCTAAGTATAAAATTTTCAATCCTACCGCTAATCCTAACCAGCCTCAACTCGAAGTATTCAACTCNTTATTTTTTAAAATAAAACCCTACCTCAAATTATTTAAAAACTTTCAATGGAGACAAGTTCTAAATAATGTTAAATTTATCATAATTTCGAAGAAGCCCCAAAGTTTTTTGAAATGATAATGGCCCCGTGCTGGATTCACCTCAGACACCACTCATATTCAAATTTATTTATTAATTTGTGTCTAATGAGCTATATTATATCAGGTTTGTGTCATGTATGAACCATGTATAACTAGTATATAAACGAATCATGTTGTATTTTTTTTAATTGGTTTCACTTATATTCGATTCGTTTATTAATCGTATAGTGTCGGGTCTACTCGTTTATGAAACTATTGATTTAAAGAAGATCTAAACCCTCTAATTTCGTATCATNAAATAGAGCTCGAGTAAGAACCAAACAAAGAAACGGAGATCCAGATGAAGAGGAGATCAGCTTTGTTACTGATTGCTCTATCCAGATCTATCGAGGTCTTCTTCATCAGATCTATCAAGGTCTTTTTCTCCAGATCTGTAGTGGACTTCTCCAAATCTATCGAGGACTTCTACATGTCCAGCAGACGAAGAAGTGTGCAGATCCTCTGCTATTGGGAGAAAACCGCATGACATGCGGTTAAGTGGAACGACACCGTTTTTGGGTGCTTTTTGTAATTTTTTTTTTACCAGTCCGAACCAAAAACGACGTCGTTTTTGGTTCTTCAAATCCATATCTGAAGATCCCTTCTCTTTCCTCTCGCTGTCTACCTTCGTCATTGTCATCTGATCGATGCTCCATCTGAAGATCCCTTCTCTATTCTTGATAATGTTAAGCTATCTGATTCAAATCCAAAAGATTTTACAATGGATTTGAATTATGGGTTGAGATCTATAAGGAACTCTGCGAAGCTTGTGATCAGAGAAATGGAGTCTGCGAACTGGGATATCGAAGCTGCTTCAAATGCCATAGAGTCTGGAGTTATATTCAAGAACACAAATCACAAAGGTTTCGCTTTTGAATCATTTGTGTGCAAAGAAATGTTTGATGGGTTCAACAAACCCAATTTCTCTCTCCTAAACAAGGCGTTAACAGATGCTAATTTGAGTCGATTTTTCTTCTTTGATCAGTTCAAGAAGTTAAAATCAGTGGGTTCAATTCATTTTCTCAAGGAAAATACAGATTCTTTGATTGGGAAGTTCTTGAAGGCCAAGTATCTCTGTTTGGTTCACCCGAAAATGGAGACTTCATTTTCCGGGAATCTGAATCAGAGAAAGAAAATCAATTCTGGGGAGTACCCAGAAACGGAGTTTTTAAAAGCATTTGCTGAAATGGCGAGAAGGGTTTGGTTGGATTTGCGATCTGAAACTCCTCTATCACAGGTGAGGAGGCTACCTTCTGAAATTCCAAAAATTTGGCCAGTCTTTAGTTGCAGAGCTACATTTATCTCACCAATTATTTCCTTTTAATTTTCTCTCAAAAATGAACATCAATGAAAATGCAAAATTATTCAGTTTCAAATTTTCGGTACATTTCATGAATTCATTAAGACATAATTTAAAATACAAATAACACTTGGTGTGCAAAACAGAGAATGATTTTGGGAGGGTTATGGGAAAGATAGAAAAGGGTTTGAGAGATGGGATTTTGAAGAGAGGGTAGGGTTTGTCAACGGGTGGTGATAGAGATGAGAGATTGGTAGAGATGAGAGATTGGTGGCGATGGTGATGACCATGGTTGCTGCTGGGTTGTGAGGAACACAGATACAGGGTTTTGTGAACGATGTTGGGTCTGATCTGGGAGGATCAAAAACGGTGTCGTTTTTGGTGTAAGATTTTCAAAAAAAAAAAAAATCTAAAATGCCGTAAAACGGTGACGATTTATTAAACCGCATGTTATGCGGTAACTCTCCAACCGCAGAGGAGCCGGACCCGACGAGGAAGAGATGGAGAAAGGTCGAGATGCCCGACACCTCAAGCCTAGCACTGCCGGAATTCAGTTCAAGTTGGAATTTTCTACCCAAGCCCAACACTAATTTTAAAAGTGAAAATTAGAAGTGAATTTCCCTAAATATACTTGTTTAGAGATAAATTCTACAAGAAAATTTATAAGAGGCTAAGTCTATGTTTAAAATTATATATAATGACTTAAGTCCATTTTTTTTATCTCAAAAATATCCTCCCTTCAAAGGAAATTAATATTTTCTCTCTCATATCTATCTATATACATATATAGGTTAAGAGTTTTACTAACATTAAAGTTTTTTCTCTCTCTTATCTATTTATATTCATATATAGGTTAGGTAAATATATAGAGTAACATTAAAAAAAAATAGTAACATTCAAATACAAAAAAAAATTACTATGAATTTGAATAGTAAAATTCAAATTCATGTTACTATTTTTTTTATTATGTTACTGTTCATGTTACTTCTTTTGTTGATTATGTTATTGTTCACGTACTATTATTTTTAAGCATGTTACTACTATTATTTTTCTAATTATTAATATTCAATGTTACTATTTTTTTTTAATATTACTATTTTTTATATTTGAATGGTACTATTTTTTGCGTTTGAATTTAAGAGAAATAATTATTGTTAAGTATGTTACAGTTTTTGTTAAGCATGTTACTATTTTTGTTGAATATGTTACTGTTGTTATTTTTTAAAAATATTAATATTGAATGTTTCAATTTTTTTATGTTTAATTGTTACTATTTTTTTGTATTTAAATGTATTATTTTTGTGTACAAATGATAATTTTTTTTGTATTTGAATATTACTATTTTTTATTTTTAATGATCCTATATATATAGATAAGAGAGAAAAAAAATTTTAATATTAGTCAAACTCTTAACATATATATGGATATAGATAGATATGAGAGAGAAACGATTTTAATGTTAGTCAAACTCCTAAGATTTTAGAGTTTTTAATTTTTAGTTTTATTTCACTTCTAAAAAGAAGGGATAGTATGGTAAAATTGACAAAAACGGACTTCATAACAAATAAATTTCTTTTACGGATTTAAGTCCATATAGGAGGATTTGGTCTCCAAATTTCCCTCTTAAAAATTCCAATCAAAGCGTTATTTGTTTGGATTGGGTTAAGATTGGGCCCGGGTTAGCCCACCAAAATATCACACCTAATGGGATTGGATTGGGAAAAACTTTTAGTTGGGCTTGATATGGAATGGGCCGTTCGGCCTATTATGAGAGATGGGGGTGTTTATTTTATCTTATGAGTTAAAATTATGATATTCGATCTTCTTACCTAATACTTTGTAAAAGAGATTTTTCTTAACTTACCCTACCCGATTAAGTATACTATGCTTATCTGAATTTCATCCAAAACAATTGGGTAAAAAATCGGGTTAAGACAATATTTTTTAGTTATTAATTTTTGAATTATTTTTACAATTCAATAGTGCACCAATTAACAAACACAATAATGTTAAAATGTTAAAATTTTAACACATTAATAGTGTTTCTGGTTTGTGGTTTCTACACACATTAACAATGTTAAAATGTTAAAAATTTAACACACACACACACACGTATATATACGGGTAGGAAGACGAAATTTTTATAGATAATTCGCATTCCTATTCGATGTTTGCGAAATACCAAAATTTCTTCCACGCCTANCATGTTTAAAATTATATATAATGACTTAAGTCCATTTTTTTTTATCTCAAAAATATCCTCCCTTCAAAGGAAATTAATATTTTCTCTCTCAAATCTATCTATATACATATATAGGTTAAGAGTTTTACTAACATTAAATTTTTTTCTCTCTCTTATCTATTTATATTCATATATAGGTTAGGTAAATATATAGAGTNGGTTAAGAGTTTTACTAACATTAAATTTTTTTCTCTCTCTTATCTATTTATATTCATATATAGGTTAGGTAAATATATAGAGTAACATTAAAAAAAATAGTAACATTCAAATACAAAAAAAAATTATTATGAATTTGAATAGTAAAATTCAAATTCATGTTACTATTTTTTTTATTATGTTACTGTTCATGTTATTTCTTTTGTTGAGTATGTTATTGTTCATGTACTATTATTTTTAAGCATGTTACTACTATTATTTTTTTAATTATTAATATTCAATGTTACTATTTTTTTTTAATATTACTATTTTTTATATTTGAATGGTACTATTTTTTGCGTTTGAATTTAAGAGAAATAATTATTGTTAAGTATGTTACAGTTTTTGTTAAGCATGTTACTATTTTTGTTGAATATGTTACTGTTGTTATTTTTTAAAAATATTAATATTGAATGTTTCAATTTTTTTATGTTTAATTGTTACTATTTTTTTGTATTTAAATGTATTATTTTTGTGTCCAAATGATAATTTTTTTTGTATTTGAATGTTACTATTTTTTATTTTTAATGATCCTATATATATAGATAAGAGAGAAAAAAAATTTTAATATTAGTCAAACTCTTAACATATATATGGATATAGATAGATATGAGAGAGAAACGATTTTAATGTTAGTCAAACTCCTAAGATTTTAGAGTTTTTAATTTTTAGTTTTATTTCACTTCTAAAAAAAAGGGATAGTATGGTAAAATTGACAAAAACGGACTTCATAACAATTAAATTTCTTTTACGGATTTAAGTCCATATAGGAGAATTTGGCCTCCAAATTTCCCTCTTAAAAATTCCAATCAAAGCGTTATTTGTTTGGATTGGGTTAAGATTGGGCCCGGGTTAGCCCACCAAAATATCACACCTAATGGGATTGGATTGGGAAAAACTTTGAGTTGGGCTTGATATGGAATGGGCCGATCGGCCTATTATGAGAGATGGGGGTGTTTATTTTATCTTATGGGTTAAAATTATGATATTCGATCTTCTTACCTAATACTTTGTAAAAGAGATTTTTATTAACTTATCCTACCCGATTAAGTATACTATGCTTATCTGAATTTCATCCAAAACAATTGGGTAAAAAATCGGGTTAAGACAATATTTTTTAGTTATTAATTTTTGGATTATTTTTACAATTCAATAGTGCACCAATTAACAAACACAATAATGTTAAAATGTTAAAATTTTAACACATTAATAGTGTTTCTGGTTTGTGGTTTCTACACACATTAACAATGTTAAAATGTTAAAAATTTAACACACACACACACACACGTATGTATACGGGTAGGAAGACGAAATTTTTATGGATAATTCGCATTCCTATTCGATGTTTGCGAAATACCAAAATTTCTTCCACGCCTACCCGATTTTTTTCGATAGCCGATCAATAGAATATGATAGGGTCGCTTAAGATCGAAATATTCGGGTAATAAAAAATTTGGACATTCCTAACGAGAGAAGAGAGTTTGTTGGGATTGATCTTCACTATAGGTAAGGGTTTGGGGGTGGGGACAGATAGGTTCAGTACAAGGTCCGCCCGAGTCAAATAGAGGCCGTAGGCAAAATTTTTGGATGAGGCCCCATTAATTATGATTATTATGATATATATTAATATATTTTTTTATTTAAAATATTAAATTTTATTTATTTAAAAATAAATTCTTTATATTTGAGATGCCAATTTACTATTTAAATTTACGTATTTAAATTCTTCATCATATCATTTAGATTTATAAAATTCATTCAAGAACTAATAACAAAATAATAAAAGAGTAGATTTGAAGTTCAATACTTGACACTCAAGTGATGTTTACATTGGCATGAAAATAGAAAGAAACTATTAACAAACTCAATTTAAATTTAAATAAATTTAACTTATCAAAAGTCCATTAAATTCTAAAAAGAAAAACAAAAATACATACTTTTCAAGTTAATCAAAATAGCTGAAAACAATATACAAAAAAAATAATAATTACATAGTTTCATTATACATGGTAGGTTGCAAGATATGAATAGCATTATGATTAATATAATCAGTCTCATATTAGTATAAAATTCGAAAAAATAAAATTTTATTTATTGAACTTGCATCTATAANTTTCTACACACATTAACAATGTTAAAATGTTAAAAATTTAACACACACACACACACACGTATGTATACGGGTAGGAAGACGAAATTTTTATGGATAATTCGCATTCCTATTCGATGTTTGCGAAATACCAAAATTTCTTCCACGCCTACCCGATTTTTTTCGATAGCCGATCAATAGAATATGATAGGGTCGCTTAAGATCGAAATATTCGGGTAATAAAAAATTTGGACATTCCTAACGAGAGAAGAGAGTTTGTTGGGATTGATCTTCACTATAGGTAAGGGTTTGGGGGTGGGGACAGATAGGTTCAGTACAAGGTCCGCCCGAGTCAAATAGAGGCCGTAGGCAAAATTTTTGGATGAGGCCCCATTAATTATGATTATTATGATATATATTAATATATTTTTTTATTTAAAATATTAAATTTTATTTATTTAAAAATAAATTCTTTATATTTGAGATGCCAATTTACTATTTAAATTTACGTATTTAAATTCTTCATCATATCATTTAGATTTATAAAATTCATTCAAGAACTAATAACAAAATAATAAAAGAGTAGATTTGAAGTTCAATACTTGACACTCAAGTGATGTTTACATTGGCATGAAAATAGAAAGAAACTATTAACAAACTCAATTTAAATTTAAATAAATTTAACTTATCAAAAGTCCATTAAATTCTAAAAAGAAAAACAAAAATACATACTTTTCAAGTTAATCAAAATAGCTGAAAACAATATACAAAAAAAATAATAATTACATAGTTTCACTATACATGGTAGGTTGCAAGATATGAATAGCATTATGATTAATATAATCAGTCTCATATTAGTATAAAACTCGAAAAAATAAAATTTTATTTATTGAACTTGCATCTATTAAAAAAATTTAGGGGCTCAAAAAATAAAATTTGATTTGATTAAACATTGATTTAAAAGTTTTATTTGGGCCCTTGAAAAAAAATTAGACTTAATTAAACTTAAATTTAATTTTTTTTAAGTTAAATAAATCTAAATCTAAAAAAAAATTGAGGCCCCAAAAAATATGGACCCTAGGGGACGACTTCGATTGCGTAGCCTACAGGCCAGCCCTGGACTTCAGTACATGGTGTTTTCTTTGTTTGGTTTTTTTTTTGAGTCCGTGTGTGTGAGATAGGTAGGGAGAGAGAGTTTGTTGTGTGTATATAATATATGCATACATATATACCAAACAAAAAAAAAGAAAATGTTATTTGGACCTAAAAATCTGACATAATTTATTGACTTAATGACGTGGTTTCATTGGAACCACTGAATTAACATCAAGTTCCAATGTTTGATGGAGCCCACAATCAATTCAAAGGTCATAGTAAATTAGGTCATTAGCATTACTCAACAAAAAATGATTCCAACCATGCATCTTTGGACTTGTGATTGTAGCGTAACTTCAGATGTACGCATCATTAAAGTCAAGCACATTGAACCACCTAGAAACCCAAACTTGAGATCACAAGAAGGGGGGAATCTAGGATTTCTTACTAAAGGAGTCAAACAATGGTATGATCAGAAATTTTATTCCATTTGACAAGTTTTTGTATTTTTAGTGGTGAATAATTCATCGACATTAATTTTTACACGTTATATATAATAATATATATTTTTAATAAAATTGACAAAATTAATCTAAACTTGTCCAATTACATGTGAAAAAAATTATATACATAATCAACCGAGTACAACTAAATTTTCATTCAATTTCATGACATTAAGAATAATTTTAACACCAATTATTCTTAATGTACATTATGTAGTGCAATATATGGCTAATTCCATCAGATAACTCAACCATTTCTACTCAAGTATGAACATAATCTAACGATAAAAAAAGTTAAAAAGTATGTATTTGTTCAAGAGTAGTCAAAAGTACATCCTTCCCCATTGTAGATGGAATTTTGAGCATAAAAGTTTATATTGATTCAGAAGTCATATTACACTACTAGCAATGGACTCAAAATCTCTTGTACTTTATTATATAGATTAATATCAGTCATGCAAGTTGCAACTACACTTTCAACAAGGGTTTTTGAAAAAATTTCCAAGAGTCATATCTTCTCATACAAAAAACAATGAAGTCCTATCATACTTTTATCTATACCATTAAGTCCTAAACTTCATAAAAGGTTATTTCCAATATTATCTTTCTAATGAAATCACAGTTACGTTTTTACCTCTAATGTTATATATACTCAATTCAATTTTACTTTTTAATTATTTTTTGACCTCTCTAGACAAGTAAAATATTGAAGCATTGAATAGGTTGTAGAGAAAATACTAATCCAAACACAATTGTGAAGAGTTGTCACTGTGNCTTCACCTTTGAATGGTGAAGTATTGACCATTGAGACCTCCCATTAGCAGGTAAGATGCGGGCAGAGCTACACAGATGATACAGGCCAAGACACATGTTCTTGAAATATAGAGAGGATTGTAGTGACTCAGAAAAGCAGGTTTGCACGTCGTGCCTGAAAAAATTGATGGATCAGAATCAAGGATGCTAAGCCTGATCTTTGACATGACCAAATTTGGANTAGAATTGAAAATCTACTCAAATATTTGGATAACTAAATATTTGGAAAATACTTGGACCCGGAGCCGACCTGATCCCAGACTCGACCCCGGATTCGGACTTGACCTTAGACCCTAAAATCGTACCCCAAACTCGACCCCTAACCTAGACCCGAGCCCCGAACCTTGGACCCCGACCCCAATCCCAGACCTAGGGTAGAACTGGGTGGTGATGGTGATGATGATGGTGTGATAATCCGACCCTGAAAAGAATTAAGAATGAAATATTATGGAGATCTAATTATAATTAAGAATTTTATTTGGGATCAAAACTCAAGTAATTTAAATTTAAATGACAAGTGTCATGTGGGGGAAAAAACGAGCATGGACAAGTATCCCAATACATCACTCAAGTGACACAATTCAAGTGATGTAATGTGTTTAGAACCCAAGCATACTAAGCCTATAAAAGGCACCCAAATCACTACGAAAAATGGGGGNTAGTGACTTGAAAGAAACATAAAAATATTAAGTTACAGTATTTTATCCCAATAAATAGGTTGAGTATTATTTAACTAGTTACCAAATGGCCATGTTCCATTGAATAATATGTTGATATAGGTTTTTGGTTTGTGGATATATGTACAGTGTATTGGAAAAGTATGTTGTATTCAACCACATTATATCTTTTTGTCATGTTTTTATTGTTTTTCTATCTTTAAATTTCTATCTTCCAAGAAGTATTATTTGTATTGATTATCCACTGTGTAAAACCAACAGTGATTCTAGTTTTGAGACGCCCCAAAATTCGGGTGTCCGTAATCAACTCGTGGAATACTCGTGGATACCATATAACTTGATACCACGCCGTTATGCCCCATTTACTGAGATCCATAACTTAACAAAATTTGGGCAGAGTCTCCTTTGTACGGAGAACTCTACCCCAAAACGCAACCTGTGCAATCATAACACATTGACCACACCAGGTCCATTCATCCATACTTAATTGCATAGTATCGGATGCTACCATAATCATCATCACTACTTACATTCATTCAAAAAAGAATAAATTTCTCAAAGGAGTCT
>CAUOFW020005969.1:313376-330039 GCA_963454935.2 Ilex paraguariensis
TATCCCTAATTATTATTATAAAAATAATTATATCTATATATATACTCTCATTTAATTTTTTTTACACCTATTTAATTTTTAACTCCTTTTGCAGTTTTTTATAAATACCATTCGACCTCCAAATTTTTTTGAACTCATTTATTAGTAATACACTTACATATAATTTTGTATATTTATGTTTTTATCTATGTTAAGGTGTAAAATCTTGTCTATGTTATATTATCATATACATGTAGTTACTAGATTAAATTTTACGGTCAAATATATGTTATATTTAATCTAGTTGAACAAAAAAAATTAATAATTCTATAATATATATATTAGATGTGCAAAAGTCTAAAGAAGTCAGAAAGATGTCTAAATAAATGACAGATATATTCAAAGAATAGTAGAATAGATGTAGTTAGTGATTTAGGAATAATTAATATAAGAATTAATTATTCAGAACTTAATTTATTATTTAATTTAATTACATCTATAATTCATGTATTTTATAAAAAATTTATTTACGTGCAATACATGTCGTGCATTGCTAGAGAAAATAAAGCATCAAAAATAAGACTTAATTGTACATATAAAAATATAAGGACTTTATGTTTTTTGTATGGAAAAGTGTCTTATTAAATTTTTTTTCTTTTTTTTGTCGCCTCAACTAAGTGAAAAATTAGCATCTAAAATTTGAGTTTATATTTTTATGATCTACTACTTAATCAAAAGGGTTTTTTAGGTGTGGGTACAATTTTTTAGACTTATTTAAGTAAAAGTGTATGGATAAGTTATTTATTCTATCAAGTACAATTGTTACAAAAAATTTTGTGTTTAGGTACAAAATTCAAAATGAATTAAAATCTTTTTTACTTAAACACCCTTCCTTAATTTATGCAGTCATCATTGACAGTTATTTGAGAAAATAAATAAATAAATAAATATATATATATATATATATATATATATATATATATGTCGTCAATTTGTTTCACACACACATATATATACAGTTTGTTTCACTTTATACTATACACACACACACACACACACACACACATATATATATATATATGTCATTCCATACCACCAACCTTGCTTCCACGTCATCTGACCAAAAAGAATAAAGTTTTTTACTATAATGATTGATCAAATCCTGAATTCCCCCCCCCCCAAGAAAAGAGAATCGATCAAGATGTTTTGTTAGATATTATGTATTGTTCATTGTTAGGATGTCGGAAAAAAATATTTTCTTTTTTCTTAATGGGTGTAATTGTTTTTAAATGGGTGTAACTATTTTTTAATGGGTGTAACTATTTTTTTTAATGGGTGTAACTGTTTTTTAATGTGTGTAACTATTTTTTTAATGGGTGTAACAATCACAGTCTCATGTAATTGTTAAGGCATGATGGTGTAACGACGTAACAATACTAAATGGTGCAACTATTTAGTTTATGTAAATAATTAAATGACAAATTGAGTTGATGTCATAATTTTGTGTAATTATTTTGTGTAACTGTTTAGTTTATTAGAACACATGAATAACTGTTTGGTGTATTATATGACAGTTATAACTGATTGATGTAACTAATTAGTGTAATTATGTTGTTGTAATATTAATATAAATAGAGTAAGAGAAAATAGAGAGAGAAATTGTTAAAAAAATATATTCCTATTTTACCTCTCATTACTTGATTGTAGCCAAAAAACAAAAAATACAAAATACAAAAGGGTTTCTATCCATATGCTATTTACCGATGGCAATAGTGGCATTTTTAAAAAATATGCACTTTATCCCAAATAAGTTTTTGACTTGTATTTTTGCCCAAATAAGTCTAAAAAATTGTACCGACTTCTAAATTCCCCTAATCAAAATCTATATAATAAGGGAGTTAGTATTGTTTGTCTTGAACTTTTCACAACTCAAATCGTTTGAATCCTAATTGGACTTTTATTCTTTTTATAATTCTATGACTCTCATCTATCATATAACTCTCTCTCTCATACTCCCATCTCTCATACGTAACTNTAATTGGACTTTTATTCTTTTTACAATTCTATGACTCTCATCTATCATATAACTCTCTCTCTCATACTCCCATCTCTCATACGTAACTCTCTCTCTCTATTTCATACTCCTATCTCTCAAATGTTTTAAGATTTAAACACACACTCTCTCATCTCGCATATAACTCTTTGTCTCTCTATCTCACTTCCATTTTTCATACGTATATTCCATCTCTCATACAATTAAATATTACGTGTAATGGTGACACCACGTCATTATTGACAAGTAANCTCTCTCTCTCTATTTCATACTCCTATCTCTCAAATGTTTTAAGATTTAAACACACGCTCTCTCATCTCGCATATAACTCTTTGTCTCTCTATCTCACTTCCATTTTTCATTTGTATATTCCATCTCTCATACAATTAAATATTACGTGTAATGCTGACACCACGTCATCATTGACAAGTGANCTCACTTCCATTTTTCATACGTATATTCCATCTCTCATACAATTAAATATTACGTGTAATGGTGACACCACGTCATTATTGACAAGTAATGTCATCATCCAATAATAAACTTACAAATGGGTAAGATGAATCCCACTTGGGTGGGTTATTAAATGACATTGCAGAGTGATTACTAGAATAGGTGGGATCCATCTGTTTATTTTTTATGTTTGTATTGGATGGTGACACTATATGACAATGATAATGTGGTGTCACCGTTACACCCAATATTTTTCCCTCTCATACGACTCTCTCTCTCTATCTAACTCATATTCTCTCTATCTCTATCTATCTATCTATCTCATACTCCTATCTCGCTAACATTATTTGTCTTGAGCTTTTTGCGACTCAGATTATTTAAGGACTATTGATCCGACAATCTTAATTGAANCCCAATATTTTTCCCTCTCATACGACTCTCTCTCTCTATCTAACTCATATTCTCTCCATCTCTATCTATCTATCTATCTCATACTCCTATCTCGCTAACATTATTTGTCTTGAGCTTTTTGCGACTCAAATTATTTAAGGACTATTGATCCGACAATCTTAATTGAACTTTCATTCATTTTTTCTCTCTCGCATACCTATCTGCCTTCTTCCTCCCTCTCCATCTCTGCCTACACCCGCCAACACACACACGTCGACGCTAGTCATTGCCGAAGCCAGCGACTAGCCTCTCACTTTCACTACCTCAATTACAGTATTTATTTCTCTTTCTCTATATATGTGTGTGTGTGTGTGTATTTTTCTGTATTTTTTGTTTTTTGTTTTATGTGTGTNCTAGTCATTGCCGAAGCCAGCGACTAGCCTCTCACTTTCACTACCTCAATTACAGTGTTTATTTCTCTTTCTCTATATATGTGTGTGTGTGTGTATTTTTCTGTATTTTGTGTTTTTTGTTTTATGTGTATGTGTGTTTTTTGTGTTCTGTGTGTGTTTGTTTTTTTTGTGTTCTGTGTCTGTGCGTCGGCATGTGTGTAATTGGTATATGCTAAGTGTGTGCGTTGAGTGTGTAATTAGTGTATTGTTTTGATTTTGTTAATTTTGTGCATAGTTTATGAGAAAACTATCAATTTTCTATGTCTCTCACTCCTCTCCTGTTATTAGGGATGCAACTCGGGCGAGTTGGACAATCAACTCTAGCCCAACCTTAGATATATAATCTTCAACCCTAACCCTACCTCGGGTTGGGGAACTCAACCCAAGCACTGCCCAAGATCAATTAGGGCAGGCTCGGGTTGAATTCGGGTTGATGATTTCAGACTGATTTCGGGTTACTTTATGGGTTCAATTCGGGTAGAATCCAAAATAGGCTTGTTGTTCTAAACCTAATACATATATTACATAATATTCACCTAAATTAACAATCAATAACTTCAACCAAATTTTTAACGTGAGAGGCTGAGAGAACGAGAGAGGTAAAGAGAACGAGAGAGATAGAGAACGATAAAACAAAAATGAAAAATCAGTGCTAATATATATATATATTATTTTTTATTTTATTTTTTAAATTTGTCGGGTTCGGGTTGAACTCGGGTTCACGAGNTTAACGTGAGAGGCTGAGAGAACGAGAGAGGTAAAGAGAACGAGAGAGATAGAGAACGATAAAACAAAAATGAAAAATCAGTGCTAATATATATATATATTATTTTTTATTTTATTTTTTAAATTTGTCGGGTTCGGGTTGAACTCGGGTTCACGAGACCTTAACCCGAACCCAACCCAAATTGAATTCGGGTTGAAATTTTTTGACCCAAGTCCAACCCAAGTATTA
Organism: Ilex paraguariensis; assembly: GCA_963454935.2. NCBI lineage: Eukaryota > Viridiplantae > Streptophyta > Magnoliopsida > Aquifoliales > Aquifoliaceae > Ilex > Ilex paraguariensis. The sequence goes on from CAUOFW020005969.1 coordinate 317,659, forward strand.
AAAACCCTTGCCCAAACTCTAATTTTTTCGGGTTAANTTTTTTAAATTTGTCGGGTTCGGGTTGAACTCGGGTTCACGAGACCTTAACCCGAACCCAACCCAAATTGAATTCGGGTTGAAATTTTTTGACCCAAGTATTAAAAACCCTTGCCCAAACCCTAATTTTTTCGGGTTGANAGACCTTAACCCGAACCCAACCCAAATTGAATTCGGGTTGAAATTTTTTGACCCAAGTCCAACCCAAGTATTAAAAACCCTTGCCCAAACTCTAATTTTTTCGGGTTAAAATCGGGTTGCCCAACCCAAGTTACACCCTACCTGTTATGTTTGATTGGGACATTTTTTTTTTTTTGACTTACTGTTAAATTTTTGCTAATTTTCCTTTTTTTGAGCCTGATGTTAAGGGAAATTCATCAAATTCAGAACTATGGGCATTATAAATTAGTTATTCCATTAGTCTTGGTATCAAGTCTCTGATTGTCCGTTTGAAGGACTTTGAATGGTTTGTATGGTTTTAAAATACTTCAGTTCATTAACATGCAGAATTTTTATTCATTAACTTACTCTTATCAATCGCCCATCTTCTCAAATATTCTTTACGTAATAGAATACTCTTAATTATAATTTTGATAGCATATTTAATATGTTTGTTCGTTGCTTTTGTTTATTTGTGATGTCATTGAAATGACTACGAAATTTGGTTCACTAACTACCTCATTTTTTAACAACTCTGAAATTTTCTTTACTCACATGGTTTTAAAGGGTATGTCAATCTATTTCAATTATTGTATATGTGATATTTTGAGTAATTCTTGTTGGGCTTTTCTTTTATTGTGTTTCAAAANATGTCAATCTATTTCAATTATTGTATATGTGATATTTTGAGTAATTCTTGTTGGGCTTTTCTTTTATTGTGTTTCAAAAAATTTGATTGGGCGGGCCTGCACTCTTTTATTTTCTAAGTCCATGAACTTAGTTTTTTGTTGGGTTTTTTTAGGTGTGAATACAATTTTTAATACTTATTTGAGCAAAAGTGTATGGGTAAATGGTTTATTCTATTAGGTACAATTTTTATAAAAAATTTTATGTTTAGGTACAAAATTCATATGAATTAAAAAAAATTTTACTTAAACACCCTTCCTTATTTTATGCGGCCATGATTGACAGTTATTTTAGGAAATAAATATTTAAATATTACATATTTGTTATCTTCTTAATTTTTGAATTTTGAATGAGCAGTTTTGCGAGAGATTTATGCATCTATTGACAGTTATTTTAAGAAACAAATATTTAATCTTTACATATTTGTTATCTTTATTTTTTTGAATCAAACGTATGTGTTCAACTGATAAGGCTTCTTCAACATAAATTTTCTTTAACGTGTTCAACTGATAAGTCTTCTTCAAAGGTGATTTACTTCTCCGAGGGTAGATTTATTCGAAAAAAAGAACTGCAAATACCAATCACCGTCATCAACTTAAAGATTAGTTGTTAATAATTATATTTCTTCTTTTATTTTGTCATTTTTTTTTGGGAAATTTCTATGTTCGATTTTGTTTTATGTTTGTTCGTTGTTAGAATGAATGATTAAAAAAAACTGCATTTGTTTTTAATGGGCGTAACTATTTTTTCTTATAGACATAATATGCATATTTCTTCTTTTATTTGGTCTTTTTTTTTTTGAAAATGACTGTGTTCGATTTTATTTTATGTTTGTTCATTGTTGGAATGAAGGGGAAAAAAAATTCTTTTGATTTTAATGGGTGTAACTATTTTTAATGGGTGTAACTATTTTTTCGTATGTACATAATAAGTATATTTCTTCTTTTATTCGATCATTTTTTTTGAAAAATTCCTATGTTCGATTTTGTTTTATATTTGTTCGATGTTGGAATGAAGGGGAAAAAGATTGATTTTATTTTAATAGGTGTAACTGTGTTTTAATGGGTATAACTATTTTTTAATATGTGTAACTGTGTTTTTAATAGGTGTAACTGTGTTTTAATGAATGTAACTTTGTTTTAATGGGTGTAACTGTGTCAATACAGTTTCAACCATTAATTTTTGAATATTAATAGTTTGCGATTTGTGATCACAAATAGTTACTTAAAACAGTTACATAACTATTTTTAATTAAAAAATCAAACAACACAGATTGTGGGAAAAAAATTAATTAATGACAAAAAAACAAAAATGAATGTCACCTACAATTTTCGGTGAAGAAGTTGCCGAAGATGATTCACAGTTACTTGACCGTATGACACGATGAACAGTCCCAAACTAATTTAAAACCAATTATAAAGTATGATACTTGATTATTCTAATATAAACTAATTATCATTTCATGATTTTTTTAAAGGGAAATAGCCGTGGCAATTTTTTTTTTTAAAAAAGATCAAAAAATAGAAGAGAAGGAAAAAGATAAGAGTAAAGAAGAGACGGATGAAAGATAATTGATTTCCATATATTTATTGTTTATAGATGGCAATAATGGTATTTTAAAAAAATTATGCACTTTACTCAAAATAAGTTTTTGAGTTATACTTTTGCCTAAATAAGTCTAAAAAATTGTATCAGCTTCTAAATTGTCTTTGTTGTTTTGTCTTTGCAAAGCCCGTAGCCAACTTCCTTTGTCTTTTTACCGTTGGAGACTTGGAGTAGCTTATAAAGGAAGCTATCACTTTTCCTCTTTTGATCTGGCAGACACTTCAGCTCCCTCTTGTGCAAGAGTTGTTTTTCCATCATTTCATTGATTTATTAAATAAATTACACAACATTCTTAAAGGTTGATCTTTGCAATGGATACACAACTTCTTGCACAAACCAAGATATTATCCAATGCTTCAAAAATTGAATCTTTTGATGAAAATAATTTTCGTAGATGGAAACAAAAGGTTCTTGATGTGTTGAATTTTTTGAAATTATCATTTGTTCTAACCAAACCTAGACCCGATAATGATACCAAAAATTATGTTCAAGCTTTAGAAAATTGGAATATTGCCGATAAATTATGCTTGAGTACTATTCATAATGTTTTGTCTAATGATCTATTTGATGTGTATTGTCACATTGAGAATGCTAAATTTTTATGGGATGAGTTGATATCAAAATTTGAATTTGAGGATGAAAATACTAAGCAATTTTTTGCCATTAATTTCCTTCATTACCAAATGGTCGAGGACAAGAACATTACATCACAAATTTATGAGTTTCAAAGTATAATAAATAGGTTGGCCAAAGAGGGTGATGTATTACCCGAGAGATTCAAGATTCAATGCCTTGGAGAAAAATTACCCAAGTCTTGGAGAGAGTACAAACTCAAATTTCGACAAAAGAGAAATGCNCCCTTGGAGAAAAATTACCCAAGTCTTGGAGAGAGTACAAACTCAAATTTCGACAAAAGAGAAATGTTATGACATTTCAAGAGACCATTGTCCANCAAAAGGTTCTTGATGTGTTGAATTTTTTGAAATTATCATTTGTTCTAACCGAACCTAGACCCGATAATAATACCAAAAATTATGTTCAAGCTTTAGAAAATTGGAATATTGCCGATAAATTATGCTTGAATNTTTTTTGAAATTATCATTTGTTCTAACCGAACCTAGACCCGATAATAATACCAAAAATTATGTTCAAGCTTTAGAAAATTGGAATATTGCCGATAAATTATGCTTGAATACTATTCATAATGTTTTGTCTAATGATCTATTTGATGTGTATTGTCACATTGAGAATGCTAAATTTTTATGGGATGAGTTGATATCAAAATTTGAATTTGAGGATGAAAATACTAAGAAATTTTTTGCCATTAATTTCCTTCATTACCAAATGGTCGAGGACAAGAACATTACATCACAAATTTATGAGTTTCAAAGTATAATAAATAGGTTGGCCAAAGAGGGTGATGTATTACCCGAGAGATTCAAGATTCAATGCCTTGGAGAAAAATTACCCGAGTCTTGGAGAGAGTACAAACTCAAATTTCGACAAAAGAGAAATGCTATGACATTTCAAGAGACCATTGTCCANATGGTCGAGGACAAGACCATTACATCACAAATTTATGAGTTTCAAAATATAATAAGGGTTGGCCAAAAAGGGTGATGTATTACCCAAGAGATTCAAGACTCAATGCCTTGTCGAAAAATTACCAGAGTTTTGGAGAGAGTATAAACTCAAATTTCGACAAAAGAGAAATGCTATGACATTTCAAGAGACCGTTGTCCATATTAAAATTGAGGAGAAAAATAGACTTTTACAAAAGTCTACCCAAGCCAAGAAAATGGTGTCCAAGGCTAATATGGTAGATGGTGGACCAACTAGAATCCCACAACACCAACAAAATAGGAAGCATGGCCAAAAATCTAATTGGAGACCTTACAACCATAACAATAAAAATAAGTCTCACATATCTAATCCTCAAATTCAAAAGAGAAAAGGTGAATGTTATGTTTGTGGTAAAGTAGGACATTATGCCTCAATGTGTAAGTATCGAAAGGTTGATAACAACAACAAGCCTAAATCAAAGGCTAATTTGGTAAAAACCAATGATGTCATTGTGGCGGTGGTGTGTGAGATAAACTTGGTTACAGGAGCAAAAGGTTGGGTAGTAGACTCCGGGGCCACTAGGCACATTTGTGCCAATAGAGATGCATTTGCATCGTATACTAGTGTCAAGGAAGATGTCGAATGTGTATATGTGGGTGATAATAGATCGGTACCAGTTGTGGGAAAAGGGAAAGTACTCCTTAAATTGACTTCCGGCAAAACTCTTTTACTTTCCGATGTACTACATGTTCCTATGATAAAGCACAACCTTGTATCGGTTCAATTACTTGGAAAGGCCGGAGTCAAGATCCTCTTTGATGGTGGTATTGTAACTTTGTCTAAAAATGACATCTTTGTTGGTAAAGGGTATCTTGACCAAGGTCTTTATGTGTTTAATGTAAGTGAAATTATTAATGAAAATGCTTCATCTTCTTGTGCATACGTGGTTGACTCTCTTGATATGTGGCATAGTAGACTTGGACATGTGAACTTTGGATATTTAAAGAAAATGAAAGAAATGGAATTGATTCCTAATGTGTGTGAAACTAATATAGACAAATGTGAAATATGTGCTGAAACTAAGTCCACTAAGAAACCATGTAAATCCATTTCTAGAGAGAGTGAACTTTTNGTAAAGTAGGACATTATGCCTCAATGTGTAAATATCAAAAGGGTGATAACAACAACAAGCCTAAATCAAAGGCTAATTTGGTAGAAACCANAATGTTATGTTTGTGGTAAAGTAGGACATTATGCCTCAATGTGTAAATATCAAAAGGGTGATAACAACAACAAGCCTAAATCAAAGGCTAATTTGGTAGAAACCAACGATGTCATTGTGGCAGTGGTGTGTGAGATAAACTTGGTTACGGGAGTAAAAGGTTGGGTAGTAGACTATGGGGCCACTAGGCACATTTGTGCTAATAGAGATGCATTTGCATTGTATACTAGTGTCAAGGAAGATGTCAAATGTGTATATGTGGGTGATAATAGATCGGTACCAGTTGTGAAAAAAGGGAAAGTACTCCTTAAATTGACTTCCGGCAAAACTCTTTTACTTTCCGATGTACTACATGTTCCTATGATAAAACACAACCTTGTATCGCTTCAATTACTTGGAAAGGCCAAAGTCAAGATTCTCTTTGATGGCGGTATTGTAACTTTGTCTAAAAATGACATCTTTGTTGGTAAAGGGTATCTTGATCAAGGTCTTTATGTGCTTAATGTAAGTGAAATTATTAATGAAAATGCTTCATCTTCTTGTGCTTACTTGGTTGACTCTCTTGATATGTGGCATGGTAGACTTGGACATGTGAACTTTGAATATTTAAAGAAAATAAAAGAAATGGGATTTATTCCTAATGTGTGTGAAACTAATATAGACAAATGTGAAATATGTGCCGAAACTAAGTCCACTAAGAAACCATATAAATCCATTTCTAGAGAGAGTGAACTTTTACTATTAGTTTATAGTGACTTGGGTGATTTGAAAAATACTATGACAAGAGGCGGTAAAAGATTTTATGTGATATTTGTTGATGATCATTCAAGTTTCGCGAAACTTTATTTGTTGAGAACTAAAGATGAAGCACTTGAGATGTTTATAAAGTGTAAGACCGAAGTTGAAAATCAAAATAATAAAAGGATTAAAAGATTAAGAACCAATAAAGGCGATAAATATGAATCTAATCCTTTTAATGAGTATTGTGCACAACATGACATAATTCATGAAGTTACTCTTCCTTACTCTCCTGAATCTAATGGCGTTGCGGAAAGAAAAAATAGAACACTAAAGGAGATGATGAATACTATGTTAGTTAGTTCGGGGCTACCCACCAACATGTGGGGGGAGGCTATCCTGTCGGCATGTCACATACAAAATAAATTACCTCATAAGAAAACTGGTAAAACACCTTATGAACTTTGGAATGGACGTCCACCTAGTTTGGGATACCTTAAAATATGGGGGTGTTTGACAAAGGTTATGTTACCCGAGCCTAAAAAGAGAAAAATAGGTTCTAGATCTTGTGATTGTGTATTTATTGGATATGCTTCTAATAGTACCTCTTATAGATTTCTTGTGATTAAAAGTGACATTATGGAAGCCAATACTACTATTGAATTCAATAATGCCACTTTCTTTGAGAATGTGTTTCCTTTGAAAGTTCATGAACCTAAAGATACTCAAGAACATGTTAGTGGCTCTTGTGGTATTGAGAATGAGGTACAAGAGTTGAGAAAAAGTAAAAGAATAAGAAAAGAGAATAGCTTTGGTGATGACTTTTATGTCTATATTGTGAATGATGAACCAATAACTTATAACGATGCTATAACTTCTATAGATGCACCTTTTTGGAAGGAAGCCATCAATAGTGAGTTAGAATCCATTATTGCTAATCACACGTGGGAACTTGTGGATTTACCTCCTAAAACTAAGCCTATTGGTACTAAATGGGTGTTTAAGAAGAAATTAAGCTCTATTGATAAATACAAGGCACGATTAGTAGCTAAAGGCTATAAACAAAAGAAGAATGTTGATCATTTTGATACTTACTCCCCGGTGACTAGAATTGCATCTATTAGATTGTTATTTGTCATTGCTTCTATTCATAAGCTTGTTGTACACCAAATGGATGTGAAAACTGCATTCTTAAATGGTGATTTAGAAGAAGAAATTTACATGGAGCAACCCAAGGGGTGTGTAATTCTCGGACAAGAGCATAAAATATGTAAATTAGTGAAGTCCTTAAATGAACTAAAACAAGCTCCTAAACAATGGCATGAGAAATTTGATAAAGTGATGTTATCAAATGGATATGTGATTAATAGTGTTGATAAATGCATTTATTTTAAATGCTTTAATGATGGAGTTATTATTATTTGTCTTTATGTTGATGACTTACTTATATTTGGGACTAGTTATAATGTTGTGATTGCTACCAAGAATTTTCTTGCATCTAATTTTGATATGAAAGATATGGGTGATACTAGTGTTATTTTGGAAATCAAAATCTTAAAATATAACGATTACATTATTTTATCACAATCTCATTTTGTTGAGAAAATGCTTAAGAAGTTTGAATATTATGAGTGCACACCCTTACCTTCTCCTTATGATGCTAAAGTGCATTTAATGAAAAATAATGGTGATAGTGTATCACAAAAGTAAGTATGCACAGATTATTGGTAGCCTTATGTTTTTGATGAATTATACGCATTCCGATATTGCATATGCCGTTGGTAGATTGAGTAGATATACTCATAATCCTAGTGAGGATCATTGGAATGCAATTTCAAGACTAATGAGATATTTGAGAGGCACCATTGATTATGGTTTATCCTTTTGTGGTTATCCTTCTGTGTTAGAAGGTTATTGTGATGGTAATTGGATTTCTGATACAGATGAGTTAAAGTCTACTAGTGGTTATGTGTTCACACTAGCTAGAGGGTCAGTCTCTTGGAAATCATCCAAGTAGACAGTGATTGCAAGATCCACTATGGAGTCAAAATTAATAGCCTTAGAGAAGGCTTGTTCCGAAGTAGAATGGCTAAGGAATTTTTTAGTAGATATTCCTGTATCATTATTTACTAATCCAGTTCCACTTGTAATTATACATTGTGATTGTCAGGCTGTCATAGCTCGAGCTAAAAGCAAAATATATAATGGGAAGAGCCATCACATCCGGATGCGACATACTATTATAAGGCAACTTATTGAGAATGGTACCGTGTCCATGGACTATGTAATGCGAAACCCGGGAAAAATTTAAATTTTTTCTGAAAAAAGGGGTAAAATGGTAATTTATCATCCTAATGCGTATTTAAAATACATATTTTTATAGAGCTCGGATGGGACAATGGACCTTACCGTTGGATTCGCATCGCGAAACCTAGCTGCCCTGTCAATTTTTGTCGAATTTCGAGATAATCGAGTTTTTCATGTTTTTCGAGGCAAGGGGCGTCCGGTGACCCCCCAAAAACGAAATTTTAATAAAAAGAGATAAAAGAGAGAAAATAATTCTTCCTTCTTCAATATCCGGAGTTCCGTCGCTCGGATCAACTGGGAGCAAGAGCCAAAGTTCATCTCCTCAACGAGGGCTACACGTACGTACCAACAAGAGTGAATTTCACCGAAGATCCAAGAGGAGACTTTGGGAAAAATCAAAGCTTTGAGGTTATTTTGGTGTTATAGAAGTTCTTACACTTCTATTGAGGTAGGGTTCCCTTCTACCTTGGTTTTATTCTTACCTTAAGTGGCTGAAATTGGGTTGTATGTGGGCTGTACAAGGGTTGTCCAAATGGACTGTTAAAGGGCTGAATTTTGGACTGTTAAGGGGTTGAATTTTGGACTGTTTTTAGGCCATGTTGTGGACTATTTTGGTGCTGAAATTGGGGTTGTTTTGTGCACTAATTAGGGGCTATTTTGTGTACTAGTTAGGGGCTGTTTTGTGCACTATTTTGTGGCTTGATTTGGGGCTGCTATGTGGTTGGTTTAGGGACTATTTTGTGGCTTATTTTGGGGCTGCTATATAGCTTAATTTGGGGCGTCACAGATTGGTATCAGAGTTTAGGTTATCCGATTTACCTAGGGGTTGTTGGGCATTGAGACTAGACCATTGCATGCATTATGCATCTCATCTTATGTGCTTAAATTGATACATGTGTTTGTGCAACGTGTTATGTGAAACATGATTACTTGCTAGGTGATTATGTGAATGATATACATGGTAAAATGTATATGAAAAGAGACACTAGGGTTAGAAAACATAACCTTAGGAGTCAAAAAAAAAATGAACGGAATAGTTCAAGTTTAAATGTTTTTTAGTGGATGGTATAGACTCTACTAGGAAAACAAGGAGATAAAATCTCAATGTTTCAAGTTTGATCCCTACATTAGAATGTTATTTGATGTGAATATTCTATTGTCATTTGACATGTGTGTAGATGACAACAAGAGGAAGAGGATGCGGCCGAGGTCGAGGTGGTGGGCGGAACAACCAACCACCACCTACTGCTGACCAACAAGCCTTCATAGAGGCTCTTGGTGTTGTAGTTGCCACTATCACACAGACGGGTACAAGTGGAGGCCAAGGAGGCTCCAGTTATCTCCAGAAGTTCAAGGCACATCAACTGCCAATCTTCATGGGAGGGACGAACTCGGTGGTAGCTGATCATTGGTTCCGGCAGGTTGACAAGATCTTGAGGGCAATGGAGATCACCTCTGATGCCACCAGGATAAATCTAGCTACATTCCAGTTGGAGGGGGAATCCCAAGTATGGAGGGATTAGGTGAAAGACTCCAAGAACTTGGAGGCCATGACATGGGTAGAGTTCCAGGAACTTTTCATGGGGAAATACTTCCCGGCCACTGCGAGGCATGCAAAGGCCCGGGAGTTCCTAGATCTGAGGCAAGGAACGATGTCAGTGATGGAATATGTGGCTAAATTCACTGAGTTAGCACGTTTCGCTGACCAATATGTGGCCACAGATATGGCCAAGGTTAGAAAATTTGAGGATGGGCTGAAGTTATCCATCCGGGGTAAAATCGTCGGTCTTCTACTACAAGACTTCGACTTGATGGTCACCACAGCTTTGGCCATTGAGAGAGAGGTGGATGACGCAAGGAGCATCCGGGAGTCTGGTGCAAAAGACAAGAAGAAGGAAGGCCAATCCTCTTCTTCTAGCTCAAGGAAGAAGCAAAGGACTTCTACTCCACAAGGATTTCAGGTACAAGACCGCAGTTATCAAGGCCAAGGCCAAAGTCAATCCTCCCAAGGTGGGAGAAATCAGAGACCTTCCTACCAGGTTGGCCAGAGGACTTGCTATCATTGCCACCAACCGGGTCACATGAAGAGGGATTGTCCTCAGAGGCAGGGATCCCAGGGTCATGGGTCGTCGCAATCTCAGACTTCAGTGGGGCAACCACAGACGCAGTATGCTCCTCACTACCCTACTACGGGTCAGGGCAGCCAGTACCAGTTTCAGGGTGCAGCACAAGGCCCTACTATTTCTCGTGCAGGGACACCGCAAGCTGGCCAGATGGGCCAAGGAATGGGTCGAGGAAGAGGCCAGGGCTCACAAGCCGGGACTTCAGGGACTCCGGGGCGTGTCTACGCCATGATGCCACAGACTGGGCCGGCAGATCCGTCGGTGATACAGGGTACATTTCTACTTTCCCGCTTATGGGCTAGAGTGTTATTTGATTCTGGTGCATCTCATTCATTTATTGCTGCATCTTGTGTGGATGACTTGGGCTTAGAGGTTGAGACCTTGAAAGAGCCATTGCATGTGAGTTCTCCCCTAGGTGCTAGGGTGAGGGTTGATCAGATATGTCGGGGGTGTGAGTTGGAGATCTCAGGGATTCTACTCACTATGGACCTTCGAGTCATGGACATGTCGGAGTTCGATGTGATCCTTGGGATGGATTGGTTGGCGGCACACCGAGTCGTCATTGATTGTGATCGAAAGCGAATCACTGCTTACACACCGGATGGGGTTTGTTTCATGTTTCAAGGGGATAAGCACGATGCTTTACCCCAAGCAGTATACGACTCCAGATGGCATGGGCAGCTGATGGGTTGGCTAGCAAGCCTGACCCTTGAAGACGAGGCGAGGCAGGAGTTAAGTCTACCTCGGGTTGTGTGTGATTATGAGGATATTTTTCCGGATGAACTACCGGGATTACCTCCACATAGGGATGTGGACTTCACTATAGAGTTGCATCTCGATACATCTCCCATCTCTATGACACCACACAGGATGGCGCCTACTGAGTTGCAAGAACTCAAGGTACAATTGCAAGAATTGTTGGACAAGGGGTTTATTAGACCGAGCACTTCACCTTGGGGCGCTCCGGTTCTGTTTGCTAAGAAGAAAGATAAGACTCTTCGGTTGTGTATTGATTACCGAAAGTTGAATAGGGTCACTATCAAGAATAGGTACCCTTTACCGAGGATTGATGACTTGTTCGATCAGCTGAGAGGGGCACGGGTCTATTCCAAGATAGATCTTCGTACCGGTTACCATCAGTTGAGGGTTAGGAAGGAAGATATCCCTAAGACAGCGTTCAGAACGTGGTATGGGCATTTCGAGTTCACAGTGATGCCATTTGGATTGACCAATGCTCCAGCGGCATTCATGGACCTCANGTTGAGGGTTAGGGAGGAAGATATCCCTAAGACGACGTTCAGAACGCGGTATGGGCATTTCGAGTTCACAGTGATGCCATTTGGGTTGACGAATGCTCCAACGGCATTCATGGACCTCATGCACAGGGTGTTCCAACCCTATTTAGATCAATTTGTTATAGTTTTTATTGATGACATCTTGATCTACTCCAAGTCTAAGGAGGAGCATGAGGGTCACTTGAGGATTGTTCTCCAGACATTGAGAGGGCATCAGTTGTACGCCCAAGTTCAGCAAATGTGAATTTTGGCTTACAGAGGTAAAGTTTTTGAGGCATGTAGTGTTAGCTTCAGGTGTATCTGTGGACCCAGAGAAGGTTGAGGCAGTTATGAATTGGGAGAGACCGAAGTCAGTCTTCGAGATACGTAATTTTTTGAGATTGGCGGGGTACTACCGGCGATTTATTGAGGATTTCTCCCGATTAGCTGCGCCTATAACGAAGTTGACCCGAAAAGAGGTCAAGGTTGTGTGGAATGATTCTTGTGAGAATGCATTCCAGGAGTTGAAAAGGAGGCTTACTTCGGCTCCTATTCTGATAGTTCCAGAACGGGGACAGAGGTACACGATCTATTGTGATGCCTCGAATGACGAGTTGGGATGTGTTTTGATGCAGTCCGGGAGGGTAGTAACTTATGGTTCTCGGCA